>JAZEWU010000005.1:482562-498121 GCA_036362915.1 Geotria australis
TGTGCTCTACTACCCAACCTCTGCAGCTCAAAAGACCTTGCGGAGTTCAATGAAAATGCAAGGGGCTGTGTAAAAAAATGGGAAACTGTAATTTAACAACGCGCTTCGAAGAATCGCAAAGAAGAAGAATATTGGTTCAATTCGTTTGACGCCGACATACCTGGAGCTGTTGTGTCGTGGTACGCAGCGCCTCTTCCTTCTCCAACAGCAAAGCCTCTTGCTGAACCTGCAGCAGGGCCATGTGCTGCTTGTGCTCAGCCTCTAAAGCCTGACACACGCCACATTCATGAGCCCCACAACAACAACAACAACCGGCAGGGTGGCGCAGTGGTAACATTCGCGCCTCAGAGAAAGAATGGTCTTGCCCAAGGCGGTTCGATTCCCGTCTTGAGCGCCTTTCTGTGTGGAGTTTGTGTGTTCTTTCCCCTGTTCCGCGTGAGTTTCCTCCGGGTTCTCCGGTTTCTTCCCACAACTAAAAAAAAACACTCCTTAATTAGTTGGCCGATAACATCATAATATATAGGAAGCAGTGTGTGGCAACATGTTGGCGCCAGCAAACCGCCTGGCTACCTCCTCCGCATGACCGCGTTTTCCTCACGCCTGAGTCCTCTCGTCGAATGAATATCTTCGACATTGAATGAATATGTGCGCGTTATATATGTAAACTTATTATTATTCGCCACTAGGTGGCGTTGACGTCACCACGGCGCCTGTAATAATAATAGTAATTTCAATTTATATAGCGCCTTTCACCCGATCATCACAAAGCGCTGCACAAGGGCCGCGAAGAGGACAGCATGTCAACAACGAAAGAAAAAAAAACAATAAAAAACCAAAGCAACAGAAAATAAATAATTAAGGCTGCTTCGAATACACTGAAAGGTCGTGAAACTGGCAATCTTGAGAGCGGCTAAAATCTGCCAGCGTCCCCTAAGATGGCCGTCACTTCCTTTAAGACAAACACGAAGGGAGACACGGACAGAGGGTGAGCGACAGGGAGAGACACAGGGACACAGAGACAGGAAGACAGAGAGACAGACACGAGGGGGAAACAATGTACCAGGCCATATGCACCTTGAGCCCCACAACAAACAATCCCACAACCACTACACCAGATTCCAAATCCAACGTACACTGCAGCAGCCACCCAACGAATAACAAAGCATTTCTGCTCAAACAAACAGAGGGTGATGCTCCTCTATTGCTGGCTCGAATCAAGTGATAAGAATGTGATATTCCAAAAGCAGAGATAATATATACTAATAAACTCGATTAATAACGCGCACATATTAATTCCATTTTTAAGGTATCAATTTGAAAAGAGAACAACTCAGAGGCGTACGGAAACCGCAGAGAGGCGGAGGAGGCAGCCAGGCAGTTTGCCAGCGCCAACTTACTGCCACACATTGCTTCCTATATATTATGATGTTTAGGCCATTTAATTGAGTGGGTTTTTTTAAGCTGTGCAAGAAAACTGGAGCGCCTGGAGGAAACCCACTCCTCACAGAAAGATGCCCAAGGCGAGAATCGAACCGCCTCGGACAAGACGATTGATTCTGTGAGGCACAGATATCACCACTGCGCCACTCTGCAATAAGATCATATTTAATATAGACATGCCTCTTTTAAAGAAGCATCGGCCAACGAATTTTTATTTAACGGTCAAGAAAAAAATATTCATCAATATTATACAGTACTCTCATGTAAGTCAGACCATGTCTAATGGAAACCACTCCTGGTGGTTTGGTTGTTCCAAAACCCTTTGACAATTTTTGTAAAGAAAATGCTGCATGTGTACTATATGTTTTCACCTGTCGAATGTCGATGATTTCCTGCTGTTTTTCTTTAGAGAAGTTCTCTTCAAGCTTGGTTAGCTGAGGACAAGAAACCATCAACACTAACCCACATGCTCCCAAGAATTGATCTGTACACCTTCCTATTATGTGGATGGATATCCTGGCTTTCCTGCTAAGAGCGGCTGCTCTTGAAGGCTACTGCCTTTAAGTTGTGGAAAACTCAAGCAATGGTGGTGGTGCTGGTGATGATCGTGTTGGGGATCCCAGTGGATCCAGTCAAACAATTCAGCTCTAAATGCTCCATCCATCCATCCATGTTCTAAACCGCTTGTCCTGGTGAGGGTCGCGGTGACAGCAGTCCAAGGAGAGTGGACCAGACATCCCTTGAAGCTCTAAATGCTAATACACACAATAAAACGAGTTTCCCTGCCCGAGTGAATCTGGGGCAGGCTGATGGAGGCCTGAGTCAGTGATGGATATTCCACTTCAGCATGATAGGGGGCAGTCTCTCCATAAGATGACGACTTGATTTTTGCCAAAGTGGTACTTGTTTTAGCCATCCTGGAGATATGCTAGACAAAGTACGGGGGACTTGAACTTGTAAGCTTTCAAATTAAAGAAAATAGCTTTAAGCAACGCATTACATGGCTAGGGCGTGCACAAGTGAACACACAGTGTGGAGACCTGCCACTGGACACTTTGGACAGTTCACAAGCACATGGACAAAGCTATGCGACTGCTGCAGAATGTTGCACCCACCTCCGCTCTGTGTTGGGCCTTCAGAGAGGCCACCTCTGCTTTGTGATCTTCAATTGTCCGTTGCAGCAGCGACTTTTCCTCCAGGAGATGATCTCTCTCTCTTTCCACCACCTGGATCTTTTCCATTAGTTCCAAAGAGTCTTTCTCCACAAAGCCAGCAGACACACCTTGGCCTTCATGGCTTTCCACTGCAACCACCCCCGCGCTCTCTTTTTCTCTCGTATCTGCTGCATTCAAAGTTACTTGTAAGAGCTCTGCCTGAAGTGTTTTTACTTGTTCCATCTGCACCTCTAACTTCACGTTCATCAAGGATTTTTCTTTCAGAACCTGCTCATGTTCTTCTCGTAACTCCTGCATGTTCACTTCAAAGTTCCTCTCTGAAAACACGAATGTGTTGTGTTGCTTCTCCAACTCCTCTCTCAGCTGGTACTCGGTGTGCTTGGCCATTTCATTTTCCTTCTGGAGTGCAGAGAGTTGCTTCTCAAGCATGGAACACTGCTCCACTAGAGCTTGGATCCTACCTGAACTTTCCTTAAGATCGGCAGCGCCCAAACTATCTACATCGTTATGCTGAGGAACGGCTGTTTGGAAATCAGCAAGCTGCTGTTCCAACTTTTCCCTCGCTTCAACTACCTGTTTGTTTGTTGCCTGCAGCTCTTTCATCTGCACCTCTAGGGCCTCCATCTCTTTCTGAACAGTTCTAAGGATGTCCACTTCTGCTTTTAGCATCTCCAATTGTTTAATAATGTCCTCATCGTGACCTTGCCCCTTTGTCAGGTTTTCAATATCGGACTTCATGGTGGCGACCTCTAGCAGGAGGCCAGCCTTCTCTGCAGACAACTCCTCACACTCAGCCCTGATCGCGGCGGCTTTAGTGTCCATCACATTTTGCAGACGGTCGACTTGCTGCTTTTGCTTCACCTTCAGGGCATCTCGCTCGTGCAGGTGCTTCTTGGCGAGCGTGTCCATGAGCGTGCGGAGCTCCTCCTCGTGAGAGAACATCAGCTCGGTGCGCAGACGTTCCAGCTCCGCCTCCTGCGACTCCGCCATACGGTCGAGCACCGCGTCCTTCTCGCGCTCCATCATCTCCAGCTTGATCTGGTAGTTCATCACTTCCTGCTCGTATTTGGACTGCAGCTCCACCTTAGCAGCGTTCACCTCCGTGACCTGGGCCCTGAGCTCTTTGAGGTCAGCCGTGAGAAGCTCGACCTCCTTGCTGTGCTGCTCGCCGGCCGTGTGCTTGTTAGAAAGACTCTGCACCTGTTCGTGAGCCTGGCTCAGCTGGTAGCGCAGCTCCAGCACCTTTTGCTCGTGCCGTCGCTCGACACCCATCACCTCGCCTCTGTATTCCTCCTCCCTCCGTGCCAAGTCCTGCTTCAGTTGATCGCGCTGCACGTGTGACTCCCTCAGCTTGATGTTCAGTTCGTTGATTGCGGAGTTCAGCAGGTCCACCTGCTCGTCGTCCACCATGTGGCTGACCGGAACGGAGCTCATCTTGTCCAGCTCCGAGCGGTGAATGGTGTTCAGCTCCTCGATCTCGCCCTTGTGCTGCTCTCTCATCTGCTGCTTCATCTGCGCTATCTGCAGCCCGTGCGTCTCGTCCATTTCCGTGCGCAAACGGTCGAGCTTCCTCTGCAGCTCGGCCTCGATGCGCTGCATCAGCTCGGCCTCCGAGGAGCCCTGATGCTGCTTCTGCATCTGCTCCATGGTGCCCATGAGCGTCTTAATCTCGCTCGAAGTCTTCATTTCCCGCTGCCTGATGGTGGACAATTCGTTCCTCATCTTGTCGCCGTCACGTTCCGACAGCAGCAGCGTCTCCTGCAGTTTGGCCTTGCTCTGCTCGGAGGCCTCGACGCGCTGCGTGAGCTGAGCCAGCGTGTCCTCTCGCTCTCGCATCTTCTTGCTAAGCTCTATGATGTTCTTCTCCTTTTCGTTCATTCTGCCGCTCAGCTCCCCAATCAGGTTCTCCTTCTCTTTAATGCTCTCCTTGTAGCCATTCAAAATAACATCCTTTTTCTTCAACGTCTGCAATTAAAAAAGGACCATGGCATTTTCGTTACCAGAAACAGATTTCTATGCAGATCTATGCAGATTGCAGCTCGTGCAACATTCGTTGCAACATTATAAAGATGACACAGTAAAGGTATCACATTACAATAAGACAAATACAAATATAATGAGACACGGGTTGCGAACGAAATTGTGGTCAATAGATCCACTCAAAAGTGTTAACATTAACAACTTCAGCTACCCTGGCGAAGACCCAACCAACCTTACACCGTTCTCAACACGTGTAAAATAGAGCATCATATCCTGTGGTAACAGTAGCCACAAAGCATTTATTATAATGCAGGGAACAACTTATGCATTCATACTAACGCATTAATGTAAATGTACATGATCATTGTGTTTTACCGTCAGGTTTTGAGCAATGACGAAGTACAAGATGTGTCTAATTGCTAAACTAAGTATAACGTTTACCAAACAATGTGTTGTGGACCAATGTGTTCCGGTAGCAGATGTGAAAAAAAGGAAAAGATTGAAGCAATGTCACCTTCTGTGCCTCATCAGCAGGGCGTGGCGCATGCAACTAAATAAACTCATGCTTAATAAGAAGCAATGATGTAGGTTTATTTGGCTTGAGATTAGCTCTTAAGAGCAATTCTCTTAATAAGTGACGGCCATCTTAGGGGATGCTGGCAGATTTTGCCGCTCTTAATATTGCCTGTTTCACGGCCTTTCAGTGTATTCGAAGCTGCCTTAATCATTTAATTTTTGTTGCTTTGTTTTTTTTTACGTTGTTGACATGCCATTCTCTCCGCGGCCCTTGTGCAGCGCTTTGTGACTCTCGGGTGAAAGGCGCTCTATAAATGCTCTTATTATTATTAATAAGAATGTTGTGCGTAATTAATCGATAAACACCGAGACACATTTTATAGAACCGTTCCACTATCCAAACACTCCACTCTGAAGGCTTGCCGATGATGTGAACAGTGAAAGTGAGTGTGTCCATCCTGTAAGCGTTCCGTGGACGAGGGCACACCTTGTCTGCGTCCTCCAGCTTGGTGCGGATGAGTGCGAGCTGCTGCTCGTGGAGGGAGGAGCGCGTCGCGTGCTCCTGCAAGGCGTGGCCCTGCTCGTTGATCGTCTCCTGGTAGAGCGAGATCTGCTCGTGTGCTTGCTGCAGCTCTGCCGCCAGGTTGCCGTGGCGACTCTTCTTCAGGGTCTCGCTCGCCTGAGCAACACGCGTGTAGGCACAGATGCAACTGGGCTTCACGACGGCACAGTCATCTTTTATCAGGTTAAGTTATAAGTAAAAGAAACTGTGTGCAAAAACGCTTGTCGGGAGAGAAATTACAAATTATTTAACAATAATAATTTCCACAAGGGTGGAAATTATTACTTCACTATGCAGGCTAAAAAAGTAGGTGGAGGCAGGTCCGCTGTTCGTATATCACTTATAATAGCCATGGGTAGACAATGAACTCAGGAAGCCAGGTTGTACGACACCGATAAAATTAAGAAAAAAAAATTCCTGTATTGGAAGATTTTAACAACTTTTTGAGCAGTGTTCTTTATGTCGAAGAATATCATTGTAACAAGAGTAAATCTACTCACGCGAGAAAATAAGAACAACTAAAAATCGCACAGATGGATGATGAACCCCCCTTACTGTGCCTTTAGTTTTATTGCGAGCAGCGCAAGAGCCTTGGAGCACGCGATAATAGTAATAACAATAATTTTAAGTATATAACGCGTGGCACACATTCATTCAATGTTGAAGGTATTCATTCAAAGAGAGAACGACTCAGAGGCGCGACGAAAGCGTAGAGGCGGAGGAGGCAGTCAGGCGGTTTTCCCGGCGCCAACATATTGCCACACACTGCTTCGAATATATTATGATGTTATCGGCCAACTAATTAATGAGTGGTTTTTTTTAGAAGTTGTGGGAGGAAATCGAAGAACCCGGCGGAAACCCACGCAGAACAGGGGGGAGAACACACAAACTTCACACAGAAAGGTGCCCAAGGCGGGAATCGAACCGCCTCGGGCGAGACCATTCTTTCTGTGAGGCGCGGATGTTAACCACTGCATAGACACCCTGCCGTGATGTGGTCACACACCTCGAAAAGCTGCTGCTGCAGGCCGTGCACGTTGGTGCTGAGTGTGAGCGCCTCGTGCTGCACGGCGTCGCGTGACCGCACCGCCTGCTGCAGGCTGGCCGTCAGCTGGGTGATGATGGCGTCTCGCTGCTGGATGGCCGCCTCCACCTCCTTCACCTGCGCAGGACACGCGACGCGAGGCGTCACACACACAGCTGCTGCCAGCAGCACTCCTTCGTTCACAAACACTGCACGAAGATGTTACGTAACAATAGTTTAGTACACTTGGTATTCATGCCATTTTTATAGTGCAAGTCAATCATAAACGAAGGTGCTGTGTTTGTCATACAGTATGCAATAGTTTAACAGTAGGGGTGATGTTCGCTAAGTGTAATCCCAAATGAATAATGAGATGTATATTTTTTTATAGATGATATTTTTTAAATTTGGCAAATGTTATTACAATAAAAATATTATTATAGACGCAATGCATTATTATTATACTGTGAGTGATGCACGTGTTAAGCAAAATATTGCATCCTTTAACCACCGACCATCTAATAAACAATATGTTTGTGTACAACGACAAAGCTACCATCCATCCATCCATTTTCTAAACCGCTTGTCCTGGTGAAGGTCGCGGTGACAGCAGTCCAAGGAGAGTGGACCAGACATCCCTTTCCTCAGCAACAGATTCCAGCTCTTCCTGGGGGATTCCCAGCCGTTCCCAGGCAAGCCGAAGGATATAATCCTTCACCTGCCTCTAGGTCTCCGCCCAGTGGGCCGCGCCTGGAATACCTCCCGAGGAAGCCTTCCAGGGGGATCCTTACCAGATGCCCGAACCACCTCAACTGGCTCCTCTCAATCCAAAGAAGCAACGACTCTACTCCGAGGTTGTCCCGGATTTCTGTGCTACCATACCATGTAAATGTTAAAAATGCCTTCACCGCTGTGTCTCCAGCTACATACAAAAAAGTCTTCTATCTTAAAACATAAATACAAACCGCCTGCGAAATTCCCACCTGTTCCTCCGACAGCCGTGTTCCAATATTATCCTTCTGTAGGAATGGCTGCTCCTTCGCTTCAGTACCATCCACCGTATCTTCAGTCACAGTGACAGACATCTGAGAACCCAGGGAGATCTCTTAGCAAACGTTCATACGGATAAACGACATTCACTCCACACACTGTCACAAGAGACGAGAAGAGTAGCATCCACGCCCGGCACACAGGAAGCAGTACGTCTGTCAGCCATGAGACCATGGTGCCTTGGACAGTGGGTCCGTCCAGGATGGCGTGTTTCATCCAGCAGGCCCGGAAAGCTGAAATGGGTAATTTTAGAGCTGGTCTATGTATCTACATGTTGGGAAACCCTTTGATCAATTTGGCCGTTTTTAATAAGAGTAAGTTCATAATAGCAACACAAAGTTACATTCATATATCTTCATCTTCCATCCATTTTCTAAACTGCTTCTCCTGGTGGGGGTTGTGACGACAGCTCTTTAAGGAGGGTGGACCAGACATCCCTTTCCCCAGCAATAGATTCCAGCTCTTCCTGGGGGATTCCCAGGCGTTCCCAGGCCAGCTGAAGGATATAATCCCTCCAGCGTGTCCTGGGTCGGCCTCTAAGTCTCCGCCCAGTGGGCCGTGTCTAGTAGACTTCCCAGGGGAGCCTCCCAGGGGGCATCCTTAACAGATGCCCGAACCACCTTTACGAGTGTTATTATTCCTTCCTCATTAAAGATAGACAGGAAGACAGATGAATTCAAACGTAGTCAGAAAATGAACAAAAAATATGTATGTTTGAAGTCACTAATGATGTGTTCCTTAACGTAATCAACATTACTAGGGTTACTCAAAATTGCTAGTGCTGAAATGATTAATCACTGACCAAACATAGTATAATTTAAGTGACATAAATTTTAAATGGCAGCTGTGAGGCATCTGTCCTGCAAAATGGCAGAAACTCACTGCGGCAAACACGCAGCATAACGCTGAGATGACACATGTTAATGTCATGAATGTCATTAATTCCTACAATTAAAACAAATGGTTTAAGCCTCACGTGTGAAAATTGTTTATTTTTACAAGTGATAGGTAACTTGTATGATTTTTAAATATATAATTTGAAACAATAATACAAAGAGTAACACATTAATTTCAGCAGTCAACAGCTCTAGCTATTTGAATAATAATAATAATTAATAATTAATCATTTCAATTTACATAGCGCCTTTCACCCGAGGGTCACAAAGCGCTGCACAAGGGCCGCGAAGAGGACGGCATGTCAACAACGAAAGACAAAACAATAAAAACCAAAGCAACAGAAAGTAAATGATTAAGGCTACTTCAAATATACTGAAAGGTCGTGAAACTGGCAATCTTAAGAGCGGCAACATTCTGCTAGCGTCCCCTAAGATGGCCGTCACTTCCTTGAAGACAAACACGGAGGGAGACAGGGAGGAAGGGTGAGCAACAGGGAGAGACACAGGGACACAGAGACAGGAAGACAGAGAGACAGACACGAGGGGGAAACAACGCAAATCCAAATTAAACAATCAACATTGAAGCACAAGCACACGCAACAGCAAAAAAAAACGCAGGCACCCACAACCACAAAACAACTTCCATACGCGACACCACGAGGCGAGTTTAGGCAAGGCAGGACTGGGCCAGGAGAAGGCCGCGCAAAACAGACAACAAAAAACAAGCAATAAGAGCATGGCAGACAACAAAACAAACACCAAAGTTACACAGAAACAAACCACCAACCAAAGAGAAAAGGAACAGATGAAAAGTGACAAATGTAAAACAAATTAAAGCTAAATAAATACGTAAAACACAGGGAGCGGCAGCCCGCGCGCCCCGGCGTGAATGACCCTGTGTCCAATGTTTAAAACACATTAAGCGAGATTTTAACGCAGTCTGCAATCTAATAATAATAAATACACTTTATAGTGCACACCGCAATTCTGCAGCTGGTTTGCATGAGGAGCACATTCACAGGCACGAAATCATGACAAACTAAGGGGACATTTCCCAGAAGTTGTATTGTAGTATTGTGCTGCAAGTGTTTGGCTGTGAACTTGCCGGGGCGGTGGTTGTGGGAGAGCGCTGCTGCAGTGGAGGGTCGCTGCTGCCCGCAGGTGGCTGTGAGCGGTGGTGGCGGCGGCTCTGTGGGGAGGGGCTCCCACCCATGGGACTGTGTTGCTCTGCCGTCTGGCCATGTTGCTGCTGGTGTTGTTTGGCTTTAGCAGGCGAGCGGCGATGCTTCTGTAATTCATTGGGACTGCTTGGTCCCTAAAAATTGCACAAAACCCCCTCCGATTACAGAGACTGACAG
Source organism: Geotria australis (assembly GCA_036362915.1). Classification (NCBI taxonomy): domain Eukaryota; kingdom Metazoa; phylum Chordata; class Hyperoartia; order Petromyzontiformes; family Geotriidae; genus Geotria; species Geotria australis. Next base: position 492,564 of record JAZEWU010000005.1, read on the forward strand.
AACGATCGCTCTTCGCGGGTATACGTTAAGGTCCGTGTGAGCGTCATCTTGTCTCTCAGTGTGTGCATGTGTGCATAATTGTGTGTATGTGTATATATGGCTGTGTGTATCTGTGTGTATTATGCGTGTTGTTTCGTGTTTGAATTGTACGTATATGTTTGTGTGTATGGGCGGAACGGTGGTGAGGTACTTCACATACTGTGCTACAACCCTCATCACCTGCACGTTGAATCAAAACCTGTCCTAGGCCTCATATAGGTTTACTAAGCCTTAAATCATATAGGTTTACCAAGCCTTAAATCATTAACTTGTTAAATGCTTTGTCGTAACTACGATATCCTCGATATAATTAAAATGCTCACCGTGACACTCTCCGAACTCTGCGTCTCCTCATCCTCCGGCCCAGACAGGGCATCCTCTGGAGACGAGGAAACCTTTGAAAAGAAGACACAACATAAATTAAGCACTGCCCTTTCTAATGCCATTGGTTGTCCTGTAACGACCATAAACATAATTTATGGACAAAGCCAGTAACGAACACTGCTATGGGGCAAGTGTTGGCAAAGCTCCACCATGACAGCAGCGGGATCCGCATTGTTACTTGCGTTGCAATCCCGCCGACACATTGAAAAGCAAGGACAACAGCAAATAACCAAAACTGCAGTTATTCTTCAAATGGCAGATGTGGCACCAAACAAGATGCCAAAGCAATCCAGTCACTTGTGCAATAACAGCACTTATTGGTTTACCACAGCAGCTGCAACAGCTCCAGCAACATTTACATGGGAGCACAGCAAATTATGAAGGTTTCATGCAGGTCGAGTTATTCTGGGTGTGCACATAACCCACAAACAGACAGTGATGCCGGTACACACCATGGCTATGTGTTGTAAGATGTCCATTGATGAGAAAAGGGAATTGAAAGTGACAGCCACATGCTGTGTGGTCGCCTAGCGCCTTCTAGTGGCGTCCGTCACATTCACTCACGGAGTGAGATCCCCACGTCACCAGCTACCTCACAAGGTGTGGCGCATGTTGGGAGCCGCTCTTTGTTAGTCTATAGAGCCCAGCATGTAGACGAGCATTTAAAAGCCATGACTAACACTGCATCCTGTATCTGGAAGTTGGGAATTGAAAGCTGAATCGGCATATTTTTAGTCACAAAATAACAGATTTCAACGGACAAATGAATGCGTTGAGATAGCAGCTCAATTGTACATTGAACTGCATGTTGCGTAAAGACAAGCATTGCAGCTGCAGTGGAAACATCCACTTCTTGAACGACAACACCTGCCGCTATTTTATTCATCGTTGTCACTCCAATTTCTGCCTTGTCTGCGCTCTACTACCCAACCTCTGCAGCTCAAAATACCTTGCAGAGTTCAATAAAAATTCAAAGAACTGTGTAAAGAAATGGGAAACTGTCATATAACCATCACGCTTCGAAGAATCGAAAATATGAAGACTCTAATTTCAAAACTATCCGAACACCCACCCGATCATCCTGCATTTCATCATGTGCCAGGTCACTTACTGAGCTTAGTTTGCATGATGTCAATTGTAGCACAGCATTTACCAGAGAATATCGTCCCACCTCAAATTAGCATTCATTATCGGTGTTTGGCCACCCTGGGAGGCAGGGTGGCACAGTTGAAACATCTGCAACGCACATAAAGAAAGTCCTGCCTGAGGCGGTTCAATTCCTGCCTCAGGCGCCTTTCTGTGTGGAGTTTGTGTTCTTCCCTTGTTCTGCGTGGGTTTCCTCTGGTTTCCTCCCACAACTAAAACAACACTTATCAATTAATTGACTGATAACATCGCAATATATAGGCCTGGCAAATGTTGGCACCGGCTAACTGCGTGGCTGCCTAACCCCTTCCCCTACCTCTCTGCGGTTTCCTCACGCCTCTCAGTCGTGCTCTCTTCAAATTAATAACTCCGAAATGGAATAAATATGTGCGCATTATAAATTGTATTATCTATCAATATTATTATAATTATACGGAACCCGTTGTCAGTCACTGTGCATGATCCATCACTGTCAAAGCAGTTCTCAAAACGTAAATGTGCATTAAACTTACAATAAATAACCGTAGCGTCTTAGTGACAGCCCTTGTGTTGTAATAAAGAACCAAATCCAAAAGACGGCATCCATCCATTTGTTTGGATATGCTGTATATTTGTGTGTGGGTGTGGTTTCAATGTATTTACTTCAGCAAGAGGAAACTGTGGATTACCCATGGAGATTTTGTTTGCAGATGTGAAAGTGTATTTTCAAGCATTTGTTTCCATAATGGGGTTTTAAATAGTGAAGCTCTGTTTATGAGTTTAGGTCATGTGAGTAAAGTGTGTAAGTGTAGTGCAAGTCTCAGCGAAACGTCGATACCATATTTGAAGGTAAGTGCTGTGTGTGCTCGCTCGTTTTCTCCAACATATCGACGGGTGCACTACACTTACACACTTTACTCACATGACCTAAACTCATAAACAGAGCTTCACTATGGATAACATTGGTCATGAAAGCCTACGAGGGGTTTTAAATGTTTGAAACCATTTACATTAATTTATCTTAAAGCAGAATAGGTTTATTGACTGTCTCTTTGCTGGTGGTCTAGTTGTTAATATTATCATCGCTGCTGTTCAACGTTTCTTTTCCAACTGAAAATCTAAACAAGCGATTCCATGAGTCACTTTAATTTTCTTTAATAAAACTGTAAACATTGAAAATTAATTACAATGACTTCACGATTTGAATCCAGGTCACATGGTGGCACACAGCAGTCTTCTAACATGTTGTATTTGGGGTCATCTGACTGCGCAAAGACCACTATATGCACGAAATAGAATATTTTGAGTGTTATCCTCTCATATGTGTGGAATTTCTTCAGACACTCTGTTTTTACACTACCAAGTTCCAAGCACAACCATACCAAACTGTGTGATACGCTTCACGTTTCACAGAAATGAAAGTGGCTTCCTGCTTCTTCTTCTTTGCGATTCTTCGAAGCAGCACGATGGTCAGCCTCTGGACATCGTTGTCTTTCAGCTCCTGGGCCTCGAAGTGTTTGGTAGAATTCGCAGGCAAGACCAAGTTTTACCTGACAGGGATCGCGACGTGAACGCTTCTACCTTGACCCCCGGCTTCCTGCTGAAGCCAGCAGAGCACGGCGCTCATCTCCAGCCTAAAGCATACAGTCAATGGGGAACGCCGCCTCCCTTTAGCGAGAGGAACCGTCGACCAAATAGGAGATTAGATAGTGAAGCGTCATACCTTGAACACGTAGGTTTGCTGCTGGCTGACAGAGTCCCCGGAGCGCAAGGTTCGTGCGCCACGTGGCTGCTTGCCTCGGGCCTCGCGCTCAGCTGTGGGGGCGGTGCCGCCACCCTTCCCCGAGCGCTTCTTGTTGCGCCGGGTCGCCGGCCGCTCGCTCCCCTCCTTCTCCTCCTCCTCTTCCTCTGCCTCCACACTCCCCCCACCCTCCTGGTGGTGTTCTCTCCTCTGCTGCTGAAATGCTGCCAGCTGGGGGTCATGCAAACAGAGCACATGCTCCTTCAACAGCCGGACAAAGTGTATCCCTTTCCCTGCGAGAAGACATTATGAAGACATTATGAAATTCCCAAAGAGAGGCCCGTATTTCGTGGGGCACAGAACGTGGATGAGCAGAGCCACAATCAGGTTTTCAACTCGCAAGCTTCCCGTTAGAAGTCAAGCACGCCTGTCACAGCCGTACCCAGCCTACGCACCAACCTCAGGGCAGAGTTATAGAGAACCTGCACACACCGGTTCATAGTAATGCGATCACTTCTTTCAATTATATAGAACTGGAAAGTGAGGTATTGTCGCAAACGGTACTTCTAAAAAGCTGAGTTGCAATTTTGAAACAAAATCTTATATAATGCCTTGAGCAAATCTCCAAGCTCCTAAACACTCCTGAAATGTATGCGTGATACTCCATTCAGTACTGACAAGTCACCCAAAACTACCCAAAACTAAACCATTCAACCTCTCTTACTACGGGCTTCGTATTGGAAAGTGTGCTCACTCAAACCTAACAACTCGGATCTGGGGCGCCCTTTGACGTAAAATTATGATAAATTCCTGCGCGCATCTCACATGGAAGGAGAGTTTCCTGCCGATATGCTGCACAAATGCCATCACCTCTTGCCGTGAACACCCATACCTTTAACTCCGTACCACACTCGCCATTCCACCTATCTACGCAATTACAACTTGTAGTAATGTGATTCTGCTGTCAATCGCTTCTTCTTCTTTGCGTTTCTTCGAAGCACGATGGTCAGCTTCTGGACATCGTTGTCTTTCAGCTCGGCCTCGAAGTGTTTGGTAGAATTCGCAGGCAATACCAAGTATTACCTGACAGGGATCGCGACGTGAACGCTTCTACCTTGACCCCCTGTCAATCGCTGAAAGTGGTTAGGTTTACCATTGCAACGTACAATGGCGGGTGAAAGGTGCTCTATAAATGTTATTATTATTATTATATAATAAAACGAGCATATAAAACTGTGTTTTCAAATAATCTGGACGATATCATAAAATATGATGAGCAAAAATAACTAAAATAAACGGAGATTATGGTGTAATGTAGCTTTTTCACAGCTCTCAAATTTCTCTCAAGAACTGTTCTTTCAGGATGGCCGAGAGGACGAACGCTAGACACGGCTCTCTTAAACCAAGAGCTCTTGAGAGCAATTCCCAGAGATTACAGTGTCAGCTCACAGGCACTTTGATGTCCTTAACAATTAAGTGACCTCCCTGACAGCTGCTTGAACTGGAGTGGAAGGGTAAGTTAGATTAGAGGCAAGAGATTTTACCTTTAAGTATTTAACAAAGCACTTACACAACATGCTACCTATAATATTCATAAACCCTGCATCCACTCACTGTACCAAAAACTGGGCTTTATATTAATAATAATAGCATTTATATAGCGCCTTTCACCCGAGGGTCAAAAAGCGCTGCACAAAGCTGCAGAGAGAACGACATGTATAAAGAAACTAGATGTGATCACATCTCAACGTGCTGGAGAGAAACACTAGGTATATATAGAGATGATGAGTCATAGGAACAGGAAAACAATGGGAGGTCTTGAGCCTGGACTTGAATAGGGCATTGGAGCCAACTGCACATATGGCTGGGAGAAAAGCGTCCATCAAACTTCCACTTAATACATTTACATGTAAGCGCTCGAGAAAGTGAATTGCCTTGAACTGCCAAGTAGGTTCCCCAGGCTTGGAGGGCACACAACAGACATTTTACAATTGCAACTGGAAAAAGTCGGCACTTGGTTTCTATCAATAATGGAAGTGAGGTCTGATGGCCTAATGATGCCATCTGAGGTATGAACACTCCTCCTAGCGGGCAGTTTTTGATTCAATACGTAGTTGCTTGTTTCAAGGCTACGAACAAAACCACCGTTTGTAAGCTCGGTTTGAAATTCCCACCCTGAGCATAGTCTTTCTATTCATTGATGAGCCAGTAGGAAGATGCTGTTGTACAACACTTGACTCACAAATAAAGGTTGCAAGTTCCAGTCCTC
>JAZEWU010000005.1:520331-533277 GCA_036362915.1 Geotria australis
GGCCCCCCCGAACTACTGGTCAATTCGAGGACATTACACATAGTATGGTCTGCTTCTCCACGTTCACAGGTGGTTGGGCCGGTCTTGTAGCCCCATCTGAACAACAGTTACAATGAAGGTAGGACGTTTCGCTGATAGTTGCAATCAGAACAAAGGGTTGTACTGATGTAGGTTTTTGCGGCTGGATTCATGATGGTTGCTCTTCAGAGCTGTTCTTTCGGAATAGCCGTGTCGAGCGATCTCCCGTCTCGACACGGCTATCCCGAAAGAACAGCTCTGAAGCGCAACCATCAAAGTAAGGCTTTCCATCGTCACCCCATTGCTGGCTCAAGTCATTGCACATTCTTATGGCGGGGATCACACCGACAATTGAGCGGCCACTGCTGACGATCCACAGAGTGACGGTGGCTATTGTGTTAACCCTGAGGGCTGGATGAGAATCCTCAACCACAGGAATCCCGTAGAGAGCTTGCGAGCTCACTTGGTATTTTTCTGCTGTAATAAATAAACATCTATCTGTCTAGCACTGCCGATGGGTTGAGTGTGGTGGCATGTGTGGTGGGTGCGGTAGCCCAGTGGTTAGCGCACTGGGCTACGAATCTGGTGACCCGAGTTCGAATCCCGCTCACGGCCAACACCAGTGACGATTTTCTGAAACCGGTCCTGGGCCTCCTCTAGGTCGACTCAGCCTCAAATGAGTACCTAGTGCGGTGTGTAAATATCGCCACTAGGGAGACACAGGCGGCCGGGCGTGGTGCTGGTCACCCACCCCCTCGTGTGCCGTGTCGACCTTCATAGGTGCTCGCTAACAGCACTTGTCCCTACAGTCTGTTAAGGCTATATAGGGGATCCTTGTCTTTTGGTGGGTGCAGGGCCGAGCGTGGATGCGCGTGGCCCTTATGGAGAAGCGCCTGTCCGAGTATGTGTCGGCGGCGCTCCGGGAGACGCACATCACCAGGTAGAGACGCGAGCCGCGGCACGATGGCGCCAGCGTCGGGTGGCCTCAACCCATCCATCCGTTCATTGTCAGAAACCGCTTAATCCTGTACAGGGTCGCTGTGAGCCGGAGCCTATCCCGGCAGACACAGGGCGCAAGGCAGGGCTATATCTAGGATGGGACAACAGTCCATCACAGGGCACCAGGGGCAAGTTAGTCCGCAGGCCAATTAACCTATGCGGCAGCATGTCTTTGGACTGTGGGAGGAAAACGGAGTGCCCGACACAAACATGCGCTTACACGGGGAGAACATGCAAATGCCACACAAAGGTGACCGAGCCGAGCTTGGAACCCGGGAGCTTCTTGCTGTGAGGCGGCAGCAATACTCACCACTATGTCACTGTGTGGTGGCCTGAACCAAGAGTGGAAATTGCACACTCCTATATTTTAGCAAGCTAATTGCTAAAACATATATGCATTTGCATGTTGTCCCCGTGTGGGTTTTCGCCGGGCACACCGGTTTCCTCCCACAGTCCAGAAACATGCTGCTGCGTAGGTTAATTGGCCTGCTGACTAAATTTGCTGTCGGTGCCCTGTCATGCACTGCCGTCCCATCATGGGTATGGCCCTGCCTTGTGCCCTGTGTCTGCCAGAATAGGCTCCGGCTCACCGCGACCCTGTACACTGTACAGGATTAAGCGGTTTCTGACAATGGATGGATGGATAAATGTGATCACGTTTTTTACAGGAAATTCTACCGCGAAGGGGCATTCCTGCTCGGAGAGGAGGGGGTGGTGCTGGCCGGGATGCTCATTGGCCTCAACTCCATTGACTTCAGGTATTTGTTCATCGCTGTGATCATTGCTGGGCTATAAAGAGTATTCTCCGTTGCATGGGGAAACCCTGAAATGACCGCATGAGACTCCATCTAGACGTTGAACAGACAATACAAATGTAAAATCCCTTCTCTTCACTTGCTTCACCCTGCACACCTTCTATTATGCTTTCCTGTGACATTCTGAACCTGCAAGTTGTTTTACCCAATCCTGGCTTTCAATGTATTCTATCCTGGTGTAACGACTAACACCGGGCTTCAACACAGAGGTCCTCAGTTGGATTCCATCTGCCTTTGTGACCAGTGAAACAATGGGGAATGTTTCTTAAACCCCCCTCCCCCCACTGCCTCGTTGCTCCCACCTGTGTATACAGGTATATACAGCACGGTTAGTTGATTGGCAGGTTGGGTGTGGTGGGGAAAGCGTGGATATGCCTACTCCTGTGGACTGATGTAGGTTTTCACGGCTCAATTCATCCCGGCTCAGGTGCTTTTCTGTGTGGAGTTTGCATGTTCTCCCCGTGTCCGCGTGGGTTCTCTCCGGGCACTCCGGTTTCCTCCCACAGTCCAAAGGCATGCTTCTGCATAGGTAAATTGGCCTGTTGACTAAAGCGCCCCCGGTGCCCTGTGATGGACTGGCGTCCCATCCTGGGTATAGCCCTGCCTGGCATCCTGTGTCTGCTGGGACAGACTCCGGCTCACCGCAACCCTGTGCAGGCTTAAGCGGTTTCTGACAATGGATGAATGATTCATGATGGTTGCTCTTCAAAGCTCTTATTCGCTCGACACAGCTATCCCGAAAGAACAGCTCAGAAGAGCAACCGTCATGAACAGAGCTGTGCAAACCTACATCAGTACAAAAGTTATAATGTTTATATTTATTCCTGCTAAAAGTTTACCAAAATTGATTACAACAACTGCCCACTATTTTTAGGAGGATGTTAGGAGGATGCTTTGTGACCCTCGGGTGAAAGGCGCTATATAAATGCTATTATTATTATTAGATGACAGTGTAGTGTCTCAATCTTAATCCTGGAACTGAAACGACGTTCAAAATGTCATTGTCGTTTTTATTTCTTTAAAGCTTCTGCTTGAAAGGCGATGCAATGAAAACTAGCAAGCCAGCCTCGATCGACTACACCCCTTACTTAAGCTTTCAACAAAGGTGAGTGCATGCAGCAGAAAGACAAAAGACAAAAGATCCCCCGTATAGCCTTAACAGACTGTAGGGTCAAGTACCGTTAGCGAGCACCTATGAAGGTCGACACGGCACACGAGGAGGTGGGTGACCGGTACCACGCCCGGCCGCCTTTGTCTCCCTAGTGACGATGTTTACACACTGCACTCGGTACTCATTTGAGGCTGAGTCGACCTAGGGGAGGCCCAGGACCGGTTCAGAAAATCGTCACTGGTGTTGGCCGTGAGCGGGATTCGAACTCGGGTCGCAGGATCTTGCAAGCTCACTGGGTATTTTTCTGCTGTAATAATAAACATCATAAAACATAATAATAAATTCGAACTCGGGTCGCAAGATCTTGCAAGCTCACTGGGTATTTTTCTGCTGTAATAATAGACATCATCAAACATAATAATAATAAACATCATCTACCAGGTTTGTAGCCCAGCGCGCTCACCACCGAGCTACCGCATTCAGCACAGACAACGGTTGGTCAGGCGATTCCGCTTAGACCTTTCACTTGGCACTGTGCACGATGCTAATTCACCTTTAAAAACCAAAGCGGTCGTCAGTGCAAATGAACGGGCGTGACGATGATGATGATGATGTGGACGCGTGTTGTTGTGACAGCGTCTACAGCGACGAGGACCTGACGACGCTGGGGAGCGGCAGTGGAAGCACCTCTCCGGAAAATGCAGTTTTCTCCGAAGTGTGTAAAGAGGAGAAGGCCTGGTGTGTGAAGTATCAAAAAATGGAGAAGAAAATCAACGTCATTTGTGAGCAAAAGGTAACCATAGTAAAGCTCTGTTTATGAGTTTAGGTCATGTGAAAAAAGTGTGTAAGTGAAGTGCACCTGTCGATATGTTGGAGAAACCGAGCGAGCACATGCATCACTTACCGTAAAAGATGGTACCGACGATGATGCTGAGTGCAAGCCTCAGCGAAACGTGCTCGCTCGTTTTCTCCAACATATCGACAGGTGCACTTCACTTACACACTTTTTTCACATGACCTAAACTCGTAAGCAGCTTCACTATGGATAACATTGGTCATGAAAGCCTACGAGTTAAAAGGTAACCAGCCGAATACTTTACATTCACAATGCTTGCACACCGGTATGTTGGAGAAGTAGTAAAGAATTGGCATGTTTTGTTCACGTGACAAACCTTACTAATTGGCTGTGTCGGGTGGAGGCGGGTTTACGACACTTATTATTTTTACGTGACCTCACCCATAAAAAGAGATATACTATGGATAACGTTGGTCACGAAAGCCTTCGTGTTACATTGCAGAGTATGTATGCACGTTACCAAGGTAATAATAATAATAATAGCATTTTATGTAGCGCCTTTCACCAGAGGGTCACAAAGCGCTGCACAAGGGCCGCGAAGAGAACGGCATAATTTGTCCCTTCGTCATGTTGGTGTCCAGAACACTTGTGACCGGAAAAATCTGTCAAGCGGAATATATCTCTGTACGGTTGGTGACCCCACCACTCAGTGGACTGCCTCGAGTGTATCTTTCAGACATGCGTTATGGAATGTTTGCTAGGTCTGGCTTTTAAAAGGTCGAACAAACGATGACTGCGTAAGAGTAAATGAGATGAAATGGAATTAATCTTTCCGAGTTAATCTGAACACGTGCTCAGAATGTAGAGCGTCAAGTCAACATGACTGTGCTCTGGGTGCACAACGTGGACTCTCACCTGGAATCAAACTAGGTTCTCATGTGACGGGGCCTGTCAGGCAGCTTTATGTAAGCGGGAAATAACCATTGAGATATATCGCTCTTTTTAACAGTTGTCCATCAGAGAACGGGTCAGCAACGTACAATATCTCAGGGCACTATGGGCAATCCTGTGATGGACTGGCGTCCTATCCTGTGTATAGCCCTGCCTTGCGCCCTGTGTCTTCTGGGACAGGCTCTGGCTCACCGCAACCCTGTACAGGATTTAGCGGTTTCCGACAATGATGATGATGACCACGGGCAATTTAGGAAGGGCAATTAACCTTGGCAGCATATCTTTGGACTGGTAGGAAACCGGAATACCCGGCGAAAACCCATGCAGACATAGAAATCGAACCCAAGAACTTCTTGCTGTGAGGCGACAGCGCTACCCACACGGAGACCTGTAGACCAATGGAGACCCACAGACTTGCTTTGCTTTACATTATAACACGTAACGTTTCCCTCTCGTCTCCTGTTGCCGTGGTCTGCTGCCACGCGCTAATGTGCCCAGGTGTTGTTGCAGGCGTACCTGGAGGAGCTGGTGCACCTGCGGGAGGCGCAGATAGAGGAGCTGTCCACCCGGCACCAACACACCGTGTGTCTCGTGGAGGAGATGAGCATCGCGGCGCGAGTGGAGGAGCAGCAGCTGCAGGTCATCACGCGCGAGCTCCAGCAGCAGCTGTAAGCGCGCGATCCTCACGTGGATCATCGCACCTCGCTTAGCCGCTGTGAGCTGACGATGGTGGTTGATTTGCACGTGTAAAAGTTGCACATCTTAACATCAGAACTACAATTAATGAGAGGTGGTAACTAATTAGCCTGGATACGCCCTACACGCAATAAGCCACGTGCATCCCTGGGGACATAAATGTTAGTGTTTCAAGAGAAACGCCCAGTCTTTCCGAAGTTGGGAGTGAGGGGTGTGGGAAGTTGTACGGATGATGTGATTGATAATTTTTTGTAACCACCGCAGAAATACAAGTCGTCCCATTAGACATCATCCATCCATTGTCAGAAACTGCTTAATCCCGTACAAGGTCGCGGTGAGCCGGAGCCCATCCCGGGAGACAGAGGGTGCAAGGGCAGGGCTATACCCCGGATGGGACACCAGTCCATCACAGGGCACCGGGGGCAATTAATTTAGTCCGCAGGCCAATGAACTTATGCAGCAGCATGTCTCTGGACTATGGGAGGAAATCGGAGTGCGTGGCGAAAACCCACGCAGACACGGGGAGTACATATTCTTCTTCTTTGCGATTCTTCGAAGCACGATGGCCAGCTTCTGGACATCGCTGTCCTTCAGCTTGGCTTCGAAGTGTTTGGTAGAATTCGCAGGCAACACCAAGTACTACCTGACAGGGATCGCGACGCGAACGCTTCTACCCTGACCCCCGGGGAGTACATGCAAATGCCACACAGAAAGGCACCCGATCCGGGATTCGAATCCGGGACCTTCTTACTATGAGGCGGCAGCGCTACTCTCCGCGCCACCGTGCCACCCGTTTCATGAGTAATTTGCCGATACATTTTTAGCATTGGAATGTTTTGGCCATGTTGTGCCGAGCTAGAAACACGCCACGGTGACACACTGGGCCCTGAGCTGAAACGTCCCTGGGGCCAAGACAGCAGGAATCCCGCACCCAGAGCTTGAAAGCTCACTGGGTATGTTCTTCTGCAACAATAAACTTTACTAATGTAGGTTTTTACGGCTCGATTCATGATTGTTGTTCTTCAGAGCTGGTCTTTTGGGATAGCCGTGCCGAGCGATCTCCCTCTCTCCCTCGCGACGTTTCGGCTCCGACGTCGCCTGATGATCCTTCCAACGTGGGAGGCGAAACGTTGCGAGGGAGAGATGGAGATCGCTCGACACAGCTATCCCGGAAGAACAGCTCTGAAGAGCAACGGTAATAATAAACGTCTATCTATCTATCTAAACAGCATGCAGTAGAACTCCCTTAGTCCTCTAAGGAGTGTGCAGAAGTTTGCCCCGGCTGAGGGATCGTGCACCTAAAGTGTTGCTCGACTTTGGGTCGTACCAGGTCACCTGTGGACAAGGTTTAGGCCGAGATGCCCGTCGCATCCCACGCAGGTTGCCCGTGACGCAACGTGGTGCCAAAAATAAATGAAACACGGCCAACTGTGTTTGATGGCACTGGTGCGGAGAGCACGATGCCGCGGCACGGGTTCACTCGCTCTCCTACTCGCCGCTATGGATATAAGTAGGTGAAGTCAGGTGAGCGCAGCACAGTTATTTGGTTTGAATGTTTGCCCAACTGCAGTCTGCTTCGTCTAAACTTTAGGATTAGTTTTGATGAGTGATGACCCGTTTGCGCTGTCTCACAAAAACATACGTGCCTAATGTGCCAATGCTTTTTACTCAAGGTGACCCCGTGAGTCCTAGACCTGGTGTATACACCGTGACCTTTATAAAAGCATCGACTTGGGACAAGTATCCGTGACTCGCTTGTGTTAATGTATGACACGTTAAATATACACCTATCCATGTATCATCTTCCATGTCATAACATCCCAATGTTTAAACATGACCTGTTTTGGGATTATACATAGCAACATCGCCTGCAGCAGGCAGCACGGTGGCGCGGTGAATAGCACTGCCGCCTCACAGCAAGAAGGTTCCGGGTTCGTTTCCTGGCTTGGGGGCCTTTTTGTGTGGAGTTTGCATGTTCTCCCCATGTCCGCGTGGGTTTTTGCCGGGTACTCCGGTTTCCTCCCATAGTGCAAAGACATGCTGCTGCATAGGTGAATTGGCCCATGGATTAAATTGCCCCCGGTGCCCTATGATGGACTGGCGTCCTATCCTGGATATAGCCCTGCCTTGCGCCCTGTGTCTGCCGGGATAGGCTCCGGTTCACCGCAATCCTGTTCGGGATTATGGATGGATGGACATCGCCCCCTGCTGGAAAAAACTATGAGGGGCCTCCCATCGTATTACGGAACAGCAAGGTGCCCATAAGCTGTGTTTGTATTGTGTCGCAGGGCGAGAGTGAAGCTCCAGGACCAGTGTTCGAGACAGGATCTCACCAGCTTCTTTACGTCGCAGTGCTTCTCGCCCCCCTCCTGGACAGTGGAGAATGTGGCGATGAGCACCATGATTTGTGGGAGAGAGCACACAAGGTGAGGTGACGAAAAAGAGTGAATACTGAGGGAGTTTGAGAACTCTAACTCAAACGGATGTTTCGACTGATTACGTCATCAGACGTATTATGCGTTACCTTGGAGCATTATGATTAAATATAAGCATAGGTCCCCTCTCTGTCTTCAGATGTAAAGTAAAATATGAGTCCATCAGCCTATTGGATTTCCACACCAACAATATCTGCTTAATCTTGGCAGACACGGTGCAATGCAGGGCTATTCCCGGGATGGAAAGCCAGTCCATCACAGGGCACTGGGGGCAATTTAGTCCGCAGGCCAATTAACCTGGGCAGCAGCATGTATTTGGACTGTGGGAGGGAAACGGAGTGCCCAGAGAAAAACCCACGCAGACACGGGGAGAACATTCAAACTCCACACAGAAAGGCACCCGAGCCGGGATTCGAACCCGGGAATTCTTGCTGTGAGGTGGCAGCGCTACTCACCGCGCTACCGTGCCGCAGGCTTATGAGAATTGGTTGTTTTAATTCCTGCACAGTGCACTGATTCCTTTGATAAGGCGTTTTTAAATCGAAGTTTATGACTACATGTATTGTCTTTGGATATTTGTGTATACGTCTCATTCCAGAAGTCTTCCGAGTGTGGAGCATCTCTCCGGCGATAGCAGCCCCTTCTCTCTCCACGGCGACACCTCCCACTCGCAATTGGACTCGGAAGCAAATTCTGCTGCGAACTGGAAGCAAATGGGTAAGTTGATGATAACAGTTGAATTTAAATACATTTACATAACCCTTGTACTACAAAATAGTTCTATTTTATTGGCCCGTATTATTTTTATGAAACTATTTTCATTTTGATTAAGTCCCACCCACCATATTTAACATGTTCATGCCTTAACTCTTCCCAAGTGTTTTACTCTTTTCTGTATTGCAAATGAAATACTCGAATTTCCACTTGGCACATCTTTTTAAGCTGCCATTTCCGTCTAAATTCCATCCATCCATTGTCTAAACCACTTGTCCTGGTGAGGGTCACGGTGGCAGCAGTCCAAGGAGGGTGGACCAGACATTCCTTTCCTCAGCAACAGATTCCAGCTCTTCCTGGGGGATTCCCAGCCATTCCCAGGCCAGCCGAAGGATATAATCCCTCCAGCCTGTCCTGGGTCGGTCTCTAGGTCTCCACGCAGTGGGCTGTGCCTGGTAGACTTCCCAGGGGAGCCTCCCAGAGAGCATCTTTACCAGATGCCCGAACCACCTCAACTGGCTCCTCTCAATCCGAAGGAGCAGCGACTCTACTCTGAGGCTCTCCCGGATTTCTGTGCTCCTCACCTAGTCGTGGAGAGTGAGCCCAGCAACCCTGCGGAGAAACCTCATTTCTGCCGCTTGTATCTGCAATCTCGTTATTTCGGTGACGTCACTACGGCACGTGGCAAGGTGCAAACGCGCCCCAGAAAACAAGACAGCCCAGAATGTACACAACACATCCCGAGCAAAAACACAACGACAAACAGTTAGCAATGTGATCAGCACGGAACACCCAATGAGAGTCCTGGTGAGACCATAACAGTCTTCTTCTTTGCGATTCTTCGAAGCACGATGGTCAGCCTCTGGACATCATCGTTGTCTTTCAGCTCGGCCTCGAAGTGTTTGGTAGAATTCGCAGGCAATACCAAGTATTACCTGACAGGGATCGCGACGTGAATGCTTCTACCTTGACCCCCACGTAACAGTAATGATGCTGATCCATCAACGTTATGCAATAAATCCATCCATTATCAGAAACCGCTTAATTCTATACACCACATGTGTCAAACTCAAGGCCCGCGGGCCGAATTCGACCCGCCACGTCATTTTATGTGACCCGAAAGAGCGGCCCACGTAAAATTAACAAAGTTGATAATACTAATAATAATTAATAAACTATTTTATATTTCTCTTTATTTACTTGAAAAGTTTGATCTTTGATTGATGGAGTAATGTGGGTTTCTTAATCTGATAAATTGGAAGGATTTATGTTATTATAACAGAGAAATAAGCTAACATATATTTTTACATCTATGCAAATGCATACAAATTTGTAATTGAATAAGTAATAATCAAATAAAGACAGTTATTTAAATATGTTGAGTAGTTACATTTATACTGTCTTACAGTTACAACCGGCCCTTTGAGGGTAATCATAATGCTGATGTGGCCCAAGGTGAAAATGAGTTTGACACCCCTGCTATACACTATACAGGCTTGCGATGAGCCAGAGCCCATCCCGGGAGACACAGGGCGCAAGGCAGGGCTATACCCAGGACGCTAGGGGAAATTTAGTCCGCAGCCCAATTAACCTATGCAGCAGCATAGATAGATAGATGTTTATTGTTACAGCAGACAAATACCCAGTGAGCTTGCAAGCTCTTTACGGGAATCCTGCGACACAACAAACATGCGAATTGCTGTCTTTGGACTCTGGGAGGAAACCAGAGTGCCCGGCGAAAACCCACGTGGACACGGGGAGAACGTGCAAACTCCACACAGAAAGGCCCCTGAGCCAGGATTCGAAACCGGGGCTTTCGTGCTGTGAGGCGGCAGCGCTACTCACCACGCCACCGTTCCACCCATTTATTATTATTATTAACGTAAAAAAAATCTTCTCTGTGTTCCTAGAATAGTTCATGTCGTTCAACTGAGATGGATTAATTTCAACAATGCTGGAATAAACACTGTCCACCGTGGCAGACTCCATCCCCAACCTTTTAAAATCAACCAACGCCGTGCATTGCATTCGTGAGCCCAAGACTCAGAGTTTGCGCATATTTGCCAATTGTGCAGGCGTGCACAACGTGACCTTATACGACGAAAATCAAGTCTTGGATGTTGTTTACCCCACTTGGACACGCTTAGAAAATAATTGAAGCTTGTCAGAACCAACAATGAGGCAGACAAAAGTTTAAATGTTCTGACCCAAGAAGATGGGGCGGCACGGTGGCACGGTGAGTAGCGCTGCCGCCGAACAGCAAGAAGGCCCTGGGTTCGAATCCCGGCTCAGGGGCCTTTCTGTGTGGAGTTTGTATGTTCTCCCCATGTCCGCGTGGGTTTTCATTCGACGAAAGAACGACTCGGAGGCCTAAGGAAAGCGCAGAGAGGCGGAGGAGGCAGCCAGGCGTTTTCCGGTGCCAACACATTGCCACGCACTGCTTCCTATATATTATGATGTTATCGGCCAAATAATTAATGAGTGGTTTTGTTTTAAGTTGTGGGAGGAAACCGAAGAACCCGGAGAACAGGGGGAGAACACACAAACTCCACACAGAAAGGCGCCCTAGGCGGGAATCGAACCGCCTCGGACAAGACCATTCTTTCTGAGGCACAGATGTTACCACTGCATAGACCCTGCTTCAATTATTTGGCTCCACCACCTCAAAGTTAAATTAGTTACCCGCTATATTAACATCAGCCATATGGAAAACAAGACTTAAAGTTTGCTGCATATTGGGAGCGCAGGTGTTGTGAATTATTGTTATAACTTTCTGCTGTTCGCTCAGATGAAACTCCGTCTTTGCTGGGATTGTGCGGGTCCCTGTCATCGCTGACAAGCTACAAGTCTCTGACGAGCCTCAAGTCAACTGACGACCTTCCTAGCCCTGCACAAGAAGGCCTTTTATAAAGAGATTTTATTCCCAATTGTGCATTTGCAATGCCATATTTGCTTGTTACTCTTATTTTCTGTGCGTCACTTTATAAATACTATTTATACAACTTTACCACGATATAAACTTACCATACTGAAGTTGTTGGACTAAGATAACGGTTAAAAGGCTGCTTTTATATATTGTAGGTTTATGGTAAAAATAATGCATGGCAGTAATATTCAAATTAATGATATATGTAAACCTACAAACAAGCATGCGACCATGTTAGGAAATGTTGTGCAGTACAATGAAGTGAGAATATCAGGAAATGTAGAGGCTGCTGTCAGAACATTTCAAAATGTTATAAGGCCGAATGGATGGGCCCGTGGGCGGCACGGTGGTGCGGTGAGTAGTGCTGCCCCCTCACAGCAAGAAGGTCCCGGGTTCGAATCACGGCTCGGGTGCCTTTCTGTGTGGAGTTGGCATGTTCTCCCCGTATCTGCGTGAGTTTCGCCGGGCACTCCGGCTTCCTCCCACAGTCCACAGACATGCTGCTGGATAGGTTCATTGGCCTGCGGACCAAATTATACCTGGTGCCCTGTGATGGGCTGGCGTCCCATCATGGGTATAGCCCTGCATTGCGCCCTGTGTCTAACGGGATAGGCTCCGGCTCACCGCAACCCTGTACAGGATTAAGCGGTTTCTGACAGTGAATCAGTGAAGTGACCTGTTACACACCACCACGTGTTACGCAAGCCTGCACGTGACCAGTTTGAATATGTGGCAGCAGTCGATAATTTTGCTTCATTTATCCAGTGCTGTATATTTACTTGGATGTAACTGTACCACAACAATAAAAACATTCTGGCTGCCAAACATGTATTTGTATCAATGATATTGTCACTATTGCTGAGGAGTTTGGGAGGATGTAGCTGCCTTACCTCTCCGATACCTCTCTGCGGTTCCTTGCGCGTGTTCCATCCATCCATTTTCTAAACCGCTTGTCCTGGTGATGGTCGCGGCGGCAGCAGTCCAAGGAGAGTGGACCAGGCATCCCTTTCCTCAGCAACAGATTCCAGCTCTTCCTGGGGGATTCCCAGAGGTTATCAGGCCAGCCAAAGGATATAATCCCTCCAGCGTGTCCTGGGTCGGTCTCTAGGTCTGCCCAGTGGGCCGTGCCTGGTAGACTTCCCGGGGCAGCCTCCCAGGGGGCATCCTTACCAGATGCCCGAACCACCTCAACCGGCCCCTCAATCCGAAGGAGCAGTGACTCTACTTTGAGGTTTTCCCGGATTTCTGTGCCTCTCACCCTGTCACAGAGAGTGAGCCTAGCAACCCTGCAGATAAACCTAATATCTGCCGCTTGTATCCGCGATGTCGTTCTTTCAGTCATTACCCAAAGTTCATGACCATAGGTGAGGATAGGGACATAGATTGACCTGTAAACCGAGAGCTTTGTCCTAGGACCAAGCTCCCGCTTCACTATGTAATGTCCTCGAATTGACCAGAAGTTAGGGGGGGCCCGACTTTGAGTGT
>JAZEWU010000005.1:538311-556894 GCA_036362915.1 Geotria australis
CTGTTTGCATTGGTTCTGGAGTATGTCTGATAGTATCTAATTTTTATTTTCTGTTCAGTTTGTACCATATTGTTCCCTTTTAGTTTTTGTCTCGCATTCCACCAATTTCCTTTTCAATACAATTTTCTGCTCCAGCAAAATATGAACTGTAGGGCGTCCACAAACGTGTAATTCTTTATGGGCGCTGGTGGCTACGCATATTTGTAATCCAGCACTGAGAATATTACGGTTGGTGCATCACAAATTCGTGAAACCCCTGCCGCTCGTGGGTGTCACGGTCGCCATCTCCTGGCTTGCTAGGGTACAGCAAGTGGCTTTTACGCAATTTGTATTTGTTCAGGGATCAAGCGGTACCTCTCTCGCACGTGTGGTGTTTTTCACGCTTATCCCTGAACAAATACAAATTGCGTTAATTATTGGCACTGGTTCATGCTGCTCTTCCGCTTGTCTGTGATTTCCCCATGCTATGCACCCTCAGCTCACCTAAAAATTCTGGGAACAACACTAGACCCCACACTCACTTTCAGCACCCACATAAACAACATCACCAGATCCTGCAACTACCACCTACGAGCACTGTGGCAAATCCGTCCTCTAATCTCTACTCAAACAGCACAGACCATCGCCTGCACCCTCATCGCCAGCCGCTTTGACTACTGCAACGCAATACTCACAGGAATCACGAAACAACAGAGCGCCAAACTGCAACGTCTTCAGAACAACCTAGCACGTGCAGTCCTCAACATCAAAGCGAGCGACCGACCAACCACAAAATGCATGGAGACTCTACACTGGCTACCCATCCACCAACGCATCACTTACAAAACAGCAATAATATGCCACCGCGCTATCCACACAAGACACCCTAAATACCTCGCAGCAATACTCCGGCCACTCACCCCAACACATTCCGGCACTCTACGCAGCTCATCTCAGCACCTACTCCACACACCGCGCTCATGCACAACTTTCGCACAAAGCCGATTCTCGGTCGCGGCATCCACAACCTGGAACAGCCTGCCACATCTATTACGCCTAACACAGTCCCCCATAACCTTCAAAAAGCGTCAAAAAAGTCACCTCTTCACCGACTCACATCAAACCGACTGAGCCAGGCTCCGCACCTCCGAATCAACGGGTGCAGCGCGCCCGGAGAATATGCGCGCGTAAAAAATATATATTATGTGTAAAAATCTGTATGCTTTTAACATTCTACAGCGTTTTCAGATGCAGTTTGCATGAATGATGCTACATTCTACACAATCAAGAGTGAAGCTGTGGAGAGCCTGTGAACATATGATTCCATATCAATGTGTCCTGTATTTTTTACATTATGATTCCCAGTGGGAAAATTTAGCAGTTTCGTTATCAGTTAAAAAGAGTGTCAATGTTGCAAGGTATTTTTTGGAATGTAATAAAATGTGTCCAGGGAGATGCCATGACCAAATTTATTTTTTGTTGAACGGTGTTTTATCGTTACAGCAAAGTGTACTTTGTTATACTGTACTGAGCTTTTTATTAACTGAACGCAACTTCATACATGTGCTATGAATAAACTTAATAAAATCTACATCAGTACAATTAATATAGAAATATAATTTACTATTGGGTTCCCTATTACTTTCAAGGATTTATTTAGCAAGGTGACAGGACCCCATGTAACCCTAACGACGGAATGCCCTTGGGCTAACACGGAGCTACCACGCAACCACCTAATAACACGTGAAAGCGGCAACACAGCACATTAGCATCTCAGGTGACTGAAAGCAGCAGCAGTCACAGCACACAAGCGGTACGACCAGCCCGAGTCAGAGTGCGGCGCTGTTAATAATAATAATAGCATTTTATATAGCGCCTTTCACCCGAGGGTCACAAAGCATTGAAGCAACAATATGCTATGGACGTAAGAAACCCAGCATGGGTTACATTACTCAACTTAGAGTAAGTTAAACATCAGCCCAACTCTGTCAGGGTTTCTTTTCAATTTTCAATTTACATGACTGCAGTTCGCCTCATAAAATGTTAAAGTCCATATAGGATTTAAAGACGCCCATTCAATCACATTGTGTGCCATAACAACGTATACGTGTATACTGCAAAGCACTAAGTCCTTCATTATAATCACGGTATAATACAATTTAGTAAATCAATACGATGTTATCGCCTAGCATCAATACAGTTGTAGTGTAAAAATAGGCCGCCAAAATGACGCAAGTGGTAATGCTACTCCTTTGTATTACTTTCCACTTGTGCCGTTACCGAGTCGTTCTGCTGATGGCCGGTGTTGTTGTAGAGCTCACTGGTTGCTCCTTCCAAGAATCTTTAAAATAAAATGGCAACATTGTCCACACACACTTATTGTTAAAGAATAGTTGGCACATTTTAATCTTAATAAACAGTGTACATTGCAATTGTCTATTCTTCTTCTTTGCGATTCTTCGAAGCACGATGGTCAGCCTCTGGACATCGTTGTCTTTCAGCTCGGCCTCGAAGTGTTTGGTAGAATTCGCAGGCAATACCAAGTATTACCTGACGGGGATCGCGACGTGAACGCTTCTACCTTGACCCCCAATTGTCTATTTACATGCATAGAACATAGGTTTTTCATGTCCACAATGTATTATAGAGGACAGATAAATAATAATAAGGCAAAATACAGCTCTTTTCACAAATAAGGCTAAAGTTTAAAGTTTGCCTTTCCCAAAATGTATCTATAGTCCTACCTCAGTTGGTGGGACAAGCTGACCAAGTTAAAACTTATAAACAGGGCTTGATTCCCATGTTTGTGAAAAGGCAGAAAACTGTTTTTCCACTAACACACAAATGAGGCCACTTTCCTTAGAGGGGGCATCTGGACACGTACTGAGCTTGATGGTCAGGCCCATGACGGTGCTGAGCAGCAGCAGCAACACCAGCGCCAAGGCCACCCCGAGGATGAAGGCCGTGAGCCGGCGAGTCCCTGCCCTGTGGCTCGCCGTGCTGGAGTCGGCATCGGCACGTGGCTTCCCGCACATGCCGGCCTGCCCGCTCACACCTAGCCCGTGCACACAAGCGGCCTTGTGTCGTTAAAGAAGCAGGTGCGGAATTGGTATTGTGTTGGCAAGTTATTAAGAAGTCTCACCTTGCTGAAGGCTTTGAGGTGTCGTTGTAGAGGACTGGTTTTCATTGATGTCGTCACCATTGACGTGTCTCTCTGTCTGTAACGAGTAGAGTTATGGGTCACTTAACTTACCAAGTATGTGATTTATTAAAGCTATACACTTCTGAAAAATGTATATATCTAAGTGACTTGAGATCATTCACTCTACAAATCAAACCTCTTAGTTGATTATAGGAGCATTCACTTGCAGTACCGTACATAGGTGTAAGCATATTTTACAAGAAAACAAAGCAGCTCTTATAAACTGCTGCTAACTGTATTTTATTTAGTAAAGTGACCAATATTTGAACGTTAAAAATTACATATCTGAGAAAAAAACTTCAGACATAACCAAAGCAATATCAATAAGTTAATAACTGAGTTACATGTCTTCTCTAGCTATAACCAAATTGTGCCATGGAGCTAAGCTGCAACTACACAGTAAACATAACGAGACAGCTGTGTGTAGCTGCTGGTGATGTTACCTGTGTTGCTATCGAAATCACTGCAGTATTTTGAGATGTCCATGGATTTCCCATGGCCTAAAAAACAAATATTAATAATCAGACACCATGCATGTCTATTGCACTGTCAAGATGAATTACTGTACAGCTCTGTTGGGGGACGATTATTTAAACAATCTGCACAAAGTGAAGTGTCTTTCTGTGGTCTACTTGCAATACTGCCTCCTGCAGGTCCCCTACATTGTGTTGCAGGTGGGTATCTCACTCACTTCATCTTTCCACGATCCACCAAACCCCACTCCTCGGATTAGAATTGTTACATCACAGGTGCACACCGGGAATTGGTTTATCCCACACTCAGGGTCAGCTCTCAAAAGAAATACCTTATTCTGTACTGTGTGTGCAGCATGGTGGAATTTGGTTAGAGCACTTGACTCAAAGTTGGAAGCTTGAGATTTCAATTCCCAATTAGGATTAACTGTGGAATAGGTCGCGGGTTGGCCTATGAGATGCTGGCCAATACAATGGGAATGTAGTACCGTATTTCCACGACTTAAACCTAGCAACAGAGGTGAGTGTCGCCCCATTTCTCTTGAGAGAAGGGAAACACTGATTTTATATCTGGTTGTTACGGTGCATGATGCCTATTAAATGCATTAACGTTGGGACAAGAGATAACACGTGCAGCTGTGTGTGCTTCACGACCAGAGGAGAAGACCTGGGTGGCTGGCGTGGGTGAAGCCATCGAGTCCGTATTCTTCCCCAGACACAGCCTGAAGAGCTGGCTCTGTGTTGATGACGAAACAGTAAACAAACACTCATATACATAATAGCAACCAAGAATCTGGTTAGTATTCTTTTTCATATAAACTACTGTACATTATAAGTTGGACATCAATACACATCTAACTGCTTTGTAAATACGAATATTTTTTTGCAAATAACAAAACTTAGGAGGCACTATTTTACCAGTGTCAGTCGTTTTCTGGCATTGCTTTCCAAACATTCGTTCCTTGCCAGCTCTGGTTAAGACAGGGAAACAGTTTCAGACACTCACAAAAATAAATCCACACTTTCCTAGTTACAACAAACATAAGTTGCGAGGAATCCCTTGCACCCCTCATGAACCCTTTCTCACCAGCGTGAAGAAAGGTCAGACAACCAGTCGAAAGGCCTTCATCCAGTAGTATATTGAGAATCACTTTATAATGATGTATGTTTTCACGGCTCGATGTATCTCTTATCAATCACTGTTATGTTTATGTCCTGCTCTTGATACAATTCTACCTAGAATTTTCAGCCATCATATTAATTTCCCAAACCAATTTTACTCAAAAAACACTTGCTCAAATGACCCCCCCCCTACCTAATTGGAAAACCAGTAAACGTAATTGTTTAAAACAGTAGTTACGGAGAATGTTATACAGTACTGAAAAGCGGGCAATAATAACTGCACCTGTTTGGCATGTGTGGGAAGTAGAGACTTCTTCTGAAAAGTTGGTCCCGATGGCACCCTGCTCTGCAAAACACTACACCCGCGTTTCCAGTCCAGCTCATAACTACACGCACGGTTACACGCACCACTCACCCTATACACCCCAGGTGCACTCTCAGGGTTACATCTTCCTAATGAATGGATTGCATGGTCACCGAGCTTCCCGTTAAATTATGCAGTCAGTAAAAATAATGATATTTTAAGCAAAGTTGTAAATCACAAAAGAGTTTATGATCAATAAACTAACATTGCTTTTAAATCTTTTTTCTTTCTTCATAAATATGCCTGACTAAGCAAAGGGCTGATGCACTATTGATGTGTAGAAAAATGTGTTTTTATTGCCTATTGCCTACATTATTTCACAAATTTTTTTATCAGATTATGTCCAAAATATTCACGTGTATCTATGGGTATCCCGAAAGAACAGCTTTGAAAAGCAACCATCATTCATGCGTATGATAATAAGAGCACGTCTCGGTGTGTCAGTGGCTGAGCCAGATTAAATATCCCCTGAGACCCTGAGGATAAACACTTTGCTGGGGTTTCCTCCCGAGTTGTTGAACCATTGGATGAGAGTTACAAAGGAGGCCCCCTTGCCTACAGCTTTTGTATCCCATGGGCTAATGCTCTGCTCAGCAGATGGGTTGAGCGGGTGGCAGGGAACTCGCCTCCTCGGCTATGGGCTGCAGGTGAGGGGGCTGCCGGTAGGAGGAGAGGTCTGGTGTGAGGATGAGCATGGCTCTCGGCCGGTTCTGGCTGCCCTCCCGTATCACCAATGCCCGAGGCCTCCCAGCCCCCTCCACCACCCGCCTCCCGACCTTGAGAAACATCAAAGAAACAGCCGTGATATCAGCAAAACCAATAATCAGTGTGTAAAACTAGTGCGTGCGAATTTGTGAAAATGTTTGCGTGAGTATGGATGTATTCTTTTTTACTGATTGTAGAATGAAATCCAATATTTCAGGTGAAACATTTGTCAAATGCCAAGTACTGTAGTTGGAGCTATCCACAGTACTGTTGATCAATGATTGCTGACCAGCAGGTGCTAGAAACGTGCAGTGGCTTACATTACACACGGATAGAAAAGACAATCATGGAAAGCTGCACCAAGGACCGAAGTTTTATAAACAATTATGGACCTAGGTTTCCTTTTCTAAGTATAAGCTGACTGCTTATGCATACACGTTACGTTACCAAATTGGCTTTTGTGTCAGGAAACCTGCTGTCCATCAGTGTAATTACACGACTGAAAAATGTACTGTACAAGTCTGCTAACGAGACTCGTGTGCACCAGATGACACGCATGGGTAACATCAAGCGCTGCTGAGCTTTGATGGTGGAAACATCCTGTGCCGTGTCGAATTTTGATTTTATTTTTCGCATGCCCTTACATCTCCATCTGTCCCATCTGCTAAAATGATTAGCTGAAACGCAAGCAGTATCCTGTATTAAATTGTTCCATTGGACGTTTAACCAAATTCCACACCGCCAACGATCATCCTCAATGCAAAATACGACTATAGATACAGTATATTGTTAAAATGGTCTTAACAATGCCTGTTAAAATAAATTACAAAATACAATTACGTTTCACACATTCATATTTTACGGGCATCAAATAAGCTTCATAAAATATACTTCTGCAGTGCAATAAAGTCATGAAAAAAAATCTCCAATGCTTGTTCAACTCAGGAAATAAGCTGCTTCACTCATAGCCCACGAGTTATCTTGACACCTGGATGGCGAGAAAATGTTATCTGCCACACGATTCAGTGGCACGGGAAACCAAAGACGAGCGGGCAAAGCAGTCAAGATCGAACCTGCACCAACAATTTCCTAAGCTCTCTTGGTGGAGTGAGTTTGTGAAGTCAGATGTTCATGCCACGCTCACCTGCATCTGTGAGGGCGAGGCGTGAGCTCCCTGCGTGCCCCCTCCTGCAGGGCCCGTGGCTCGAAGTGGGGCCCACCGGCACTGCATGGATGTCAGGTGCTGCAGAAACTCACAGCATCACACTCCTGTGCGGCAAACCTAACGATTCAAATCTTTTAGTACCTTTAAAGTGCCGTTTGTTGACGACTGGTTGGTGTTTTGGATCTGTGCTCATCAAACATAAAATATAAACACCTCTAAGTCAAGGGTTCTCAACCTTTTTGCTTCACTTGGCCCACTCGGGTATGGTCTTCACGGACCACTATGTGGCGCTCACCGTCGTGACCCACCGGTTTAGAATGGCTGGTCTAGGGCAAGGTCATCTTAAAGTTCCACATAGCCCAGTCCCGTGTTAAACGCTGACCAATACGAGCCTCACCACCATTGAATTGAGTAATTCGCCTAAAGGCGAGTGTGGCGTTTAAACCGATATAAATCGGACCAAGGGCCGCTACCGGCTGCGAGTGCTGTATGTTTGTTCATTCATCTAACATAGTACTTTGCAGCCCTTCGTAAATACACGGCATGCCCTCTGCCATGTGAATCATGGGTATTACTTGAGCATACTGCACCACGATGGTCGGTGCACCCGTGGTGCCATGGTAGGCGAACTCCTCAGGGTTTTTAAGTTCCAACGAAACGTCGGTAACATCTTTGAAGGTAAGTGCTGTGTGGGCTCGCTTGTTTTTCTAACATATCGACAGGTGAACAACACTTACATACCTTTTCACATGACCTAAACTCATAAACAGAGCTTTACTATGGATAACAATGGTCATGAAAGCCTTCGAGTTAAATTCGACTTTGATCTTTTCCAACCCCGGAGACATAAAAATAGATAGTGATGTGAATAAAAGATAAATGCAGACAAGGTCGAGATTAGGAGGATTCATTAGCTTGTTTATGTTCGCTGTAATAATCTGTACATTCATTGGGCACTTAAATGCCTCCGCATCTCAAAACACCGTACATCACATATCATCTCAGCCATTTGAGGGGCACCCCCAATGGCAGCAGTCCTTCGGCAGCACAAGGCGACTCAGCGGGGGCCCACAAGTGCGCATTAGTGTGCCAACGCGGACCGGTTATTACTACAGTTCTGTGTGTGTGTAATCCAAATTGATGAGTCAATTTGACGAGAACTTAATGTGAGCTGATATTTGAAGCACCCTTATTTTCCTTCTTAAATCCTGGTGTCGGTTTAGCTACTTGGTTCTCGAACCATGTGCCTGGTTTGCTTGTGCCCAGCACAGCGCCTGGTTGAGATCACCTGCTCATTCCTCTCAAGCAGCAGAAGCCCTGCTGGGCACCACGTATCCCTGATGTCTGGGGCAGACGCTGGCTCTCTCTGCAGCCTGGGTCCCCGACACGGCACCTGGGGGCAGCAGCTGTACTCAGCCAGAGCTCAACGTACAATGTTTCAACCGCGCACACATCTAGGGCCGACTCCCGCGTCATTGCCGAGCCAAACCGACCACCGATTCACAAGGGCCCTAACAATCTCCCAAAGTCAAGATTAACATTCCGGGACCCACATTGAGATCGAGTGCAAATGCTCAAAGATCCCTCGTGTAATCGTGAGGTTATGTGGCTCGGGCATATAGATTTACCAATTCAACACTGAGAGCCTTTTTCAAGGTGAAGTGATGCTATGGTCTTGCCAAGACATTGAAGATGAACAAAATCGACGTCTCGCAATGCTAGAAACCCACATTTCCAGCGGCGAAGAAACATGCTGTTATTTTATAAACGGTCACAACCTAAAAATAAGTCATTCCCACTCGGGTGTAGAGCAACTGGGACAATGCCCACATCCATAACATGCGCTTAATATATGAATGTGAAATGTCCACTCCTTCAGGGCTACTAACAGATGAGTGTGGAAAATATTTGACACCGATATATGTGGGAGAGCAGTGGCGCAGTGGTCAACAAACGCATACTTGCATTTGAGTCTCAGCCACAGCTTACATCAGTGTTGAATTATATCTGAACCGATCCTGCACTCCTTACCAACCCGTACTCACCAGCATTGTGAAGTATCGCAAAAACAATCCCCACGACCCACAAGGTATACGGAGGTTTTCATCCAGCAGTGGATTGGGAAAGGGATGCCATTTTTGTAAGTATACGGCTGAATCTGACAGAGCTAACATTCATCAGCACTGCTTCTTCAATATTTCATGCGGAAAAAAACATGTACAAAGGAACTGTGCTTTATCCACATGCCAGAGAACGTTAAATGTGGCACAACTACTCTGCCGAACACAATACAAGCAGCATGCAGCTCTCTTCCAAATGGAGATCAAACAACAATAGGTGCCAAATTGCATTTTCAGGCGCACCGTTTCTTAAAAGTTATTCACACTGGAAATATACCAGACTAGAGAATGAAGCACTATTATTACCTTCAGCACGCATCGACTTTACGTATAAACGTTAACTGCAATGTTTAATAGTGCAAAATAATATACCCGTACAGTCTGCATCCCTGCTGGCCAAGACATAACTTCAGGCGGGTCTGTCTGGATCTGGGACCCCCGAAATAAATTATTTGCACACCCGGCACACCTTAGCCAGATTACCTCTCCAGGATGCCAACAATCCGAAAAGTATTCAGTAAGAAATTAATCTCCGATTCGCATCCTCACCTGGGTCGTCTGCACTGCCACAGAGAGGCCCACAGCAGGCCGCCGCTTGTTCCAGTACGAGGAGAGCGAGTGAGGCCCGGGCGAGTCTCTAGCTGTGGCCATCGCCGCACTCACGCACACGCCACGAGCTTGGTCTTGACTGATCAAGCACGCCCTGCGGTCAGTGATCGCTCAGTCTCTCGACGCCAAATGCCTGCAAAGGGCTGTCGGTGTTTAGTGTCAACAGCACAGCCAATGTTTGACCCTTAGAGCTATTTAACAACCGTTACAGAAGACGCAGCGTCGGAATACCTGCCGATGTGAATTTATCAGCCGCTTGGTTCATCACAATCGTGTCTCCCTCTCCCTCTCTCTGCCCCGCCCGGTGGATCCGATGCAAGTGGCTTGAGTTGAATCACCGCCTTGAGTAGTGACACAAGAGCCCTCGCCCCTGTGTGTTGTTGGCGTCACAGCTGCACGAGGGTCCACATCTATTGCCTCCTCGTGGCTCGCGAGGATCATCAAGGGGCCCCGGGAGCTCGCCCACGCTGCCGAGATGCTGCCATAGCGATGGCCTTTTGTGTCCCTTTCAAAAACCACACCAAAGCCACTCTTCTCTCTCCCCAGAACTACGACGACAACGAAGCACCGCTCTTCAGCCCAGAGCGTAGCCGCTCACAGACAGGTGGTGAACAGTGTACAGCGCCTGCTTTTTAAACCACAGTTGCCAAGCAAAGGCAAGCGGATGAAACCTTTATACACATTGTCTCAATGTCCTACTGCTGCCTAAACCACTACGGGCACGGTGTTTGAATCTTGGTGGCTCTAAAGCAAGGATTGTGCGTTCTTATCAACTATGGTGGTGATGACAGTCAGTCTTTACCCAAGCTGGAAGGAACTGTTGAGTTATATAGCTCTTTTTAACAGTTGTCCAGTGTTGATGTGATGGGACATGCATGGCATGATGAGAGGACCAAGCCGATAGTCAGTCACACTTTGCAGGTCCTAACTCTTTTATTTTGTTAATTTCTTGTTTGTAAAAGAATGTAGTCACATGCTATATATCCCATAGACTATTGGCACCTATATATCCCATAATTTACTGATGTAGATTTTCTTTGCCTGAGGATGCCTCCAACATGGCAGGCGAAACGACGCGAAGGAAAGAAAGGGAGCGCTCTAAACGCCTATCCCGAAAGAACGGCTTTGGAAAGCAATTCTCATTTCATTTCATTACATTTTCTCTGCCCTCCTTATCCAATCAGTGTTCTATTTCTATAACGTGTAAAGCACGTGTACTGATACCTGCTGTTTGTATCAAGACCTATGTAACCGTGATTGTAACTAAGATCTGTATAACTTGCGTGCTGTCAAAAAAAGCCCATGACATAGAGCTTAACTGCTTATTGGGCCCTTTCTGCTGGAATACATACAAACTAACTATCTTATTTGTTTCCAGCCTACAAGCACTTTGCTGTCTGATGAGTTTATATTTTCCTGGCCATGACACACAATATCGGTAACAACTGGTTTCTCACCCTGGTCTAAGTCATCCTTTAAGTCTACTCAGCCTTAACAGAGTACCTGGTGTGAAGTGTGAACATCAGAAATGAGCACGACATGAATGCTGCTGGCTCCACATGTCCTTTGTGTCACGTGCCATCCTTTAACAAATGTTCTGATATAGAGCAAATGACCCTTTAGTCGATAGGGCCAAGTTGAGTTCGTGGAGGAATCTGATTATACATACCATGTAAATATACATCAAAGCATGTTCACTTTTATTTTTTATCACAGTCGACGCCATCAAACTACTGTACTTACAGTTTTGTTATTGCATTTGATAAATGGCTGGGGCATTTTCCTGGTTATTTCATAGCAACAAAATGTACGTTTAACATAACAGTCGGCAAGGTTAAGAGTCTTGTTTCATAAATGACATTGTTTTATAAATGTTTACATGAATCTTATTATTCACGGCAAATGAATAAAGAGCACACTATATCTTACCTCGAAGCATTTTCACCACTTTGGCAACGAGGCCAACCTTACGAAATGTTAGAAAATCTTCAACAAAATGAGAAACTGCAAATAAGTGCTGATCACATACGCTTCTTGACTATTTACAAAGTAACACAGGCAATCAGTTTTCTGGAACAAATTTAACACAATTTAAAAGAGTAAAATGCATAAAAGTGCAATTTACTGCAAATTGCAGTAAAACAGAGATATTGATTACAGAACTACCGAATCAAATTATCAGAGCTAACTAAAGTGCTGCAGGGGTGAATGAATGCGTAATATGCTGCACGAGGGGTTCGTTTTCAAAAATCGAAGCAATCAAAGGTGAGTCTTGTCTAGGCAATGAAAAGATATCATAAATTACTAATTAATTGACGTCTGTACTTGTTTCGTAACATTACCAAGCCAGTATGCAATATAGTACAATAATATTTAGACGTAACATGTCGTATAAATGAACAAGCTGTACATGTGGAACAGATCTTACTATTTGTAGATCTTATCTATGTCGGAATATACCAATCCTCAGACGTAACAGAGCGAGATAACGATTTTAAGCAATAATAACGGTAATGCAGTGCCTCGAAACGTAATGTTTTGATATTTCTTAGAAACATCACATAAACGTACAGAAGTGATATCGAATAGCCGATGGTTGGAGATTTGAAAAAGTCGACAAAACCAGAATTTTTGCGATCCTGTAACCTACGTTAAGGTGTTGTATGATTAAGAAAACGTAGCTCAATTTCTCTACGTATAAACATACGTGTCAGATGTACGCACACACGCCCAGCATAGGTGTGTGAGCGCACATACGTTGTATACCTGTACTTTGTGCTCTCCCTAGTTGTGTCACCATCACGACCCGCCGCTACCGAAGGAACACTTAATCAGGGCTTCATTTCACCCTGGTCTGTCCTGGTCAGCGTCCTGAGCACCACATCTAGTACACCGCTTGGTATGGCCGTGGCAACTTGTCTCACGCCCACACTCCAGTCCATCAGTGACCTCGGAACTATTTGGTGGGAAATTACGCCCCGTGTGCCGCTAAACCATTACCCACAGTCCGCCCACCCGTGGCTCTCGTTGAACTAGGGGCCCCGATCTCGCCCTGTCGGAGGCCACTCACCCGCTCGGTCGTCTGACACGGCGACAGTGCCATCACACGGCATCCTCGCCGCTGCCCGACAGCGCCAGCGAAAAGCTGCCGGAGAGCGAGGAGGCATCGACGCAAGCCGCCGTGTCGCTGGACAGTGCAGCCCAGGTGGCCGGGCGGCCCTTGCGGAGTGAGTACGGTGTCTTTACCCTCCTCTTGATGCGTTCGGCCGGGATTGGAAGCTCACCTAGGGCCGACGGGGGGGGGCGGCACAAGCGGCACGACGTAGTTAATGTAGCAGGCCGTCTCTCTTCACGTGGTAAAATTATATTTAACGTCTGGGCGTAAGAATTAACCCTACAGCAATTTAAGGTGAGTAAAGAGGCAACGGCAACGTGTCGCAAACAGCATCTATGAATCGAAAATTAATGATTACTACGCACAAAGTAATATGTGTACCACGAGCTTCATCACACTCGTGATCTGAGTTTGTCAGCGCTTTGGACCAATGTTTTCCTACAAATCCCTTTATTTATGGACATCTTTGTGATTCTGTGAAATGTACTTCATCATGTAAATGTATTTTATTACGTTTTTCCTGTGATTACTTTCTTTAAAGTGATTATTTTATGGATCAGATCACCTTACAAAAAAACAGGAACACCTGTACATCGGGCTCAGCTCACCACATTGCCCTGCATTAGGTGTGGTAGACCGGTGTTTAGCCACACCGTGCAGCCGGCACCCCTGCTACACGTGACCGCAGAGCTGCCTAACATACAGCTGTCCAGACTGCCGAGGGCTAATAATTACGGGGCGGCTAGGAGCACAAATAACCAGGTCGATTGAATGCAATGATGCGGTAGTCAAGTGCTTCAGTACATTACACAAAAAGTTACCTGCTTCCCGCGAGGAGCCCCCAGACAGTGCCTTGCCCAGGTCCAGCGAGTTTGGCCTCCTGAGCCTCCGCTGGGCTGAACGCCGGCTCTCACAGGCGGCCGCGGCAACAAATCCCGCGACGCTCTCCTCTGCCGCTTTACGACCGCCACCGCCGCCGGAGCCATCAACCCCGCCACCCTTGTTGTTGTTGCTGTTGTTACTGTTGCCAGACCTTCCCCTCGGATGCCGCCCCTCTACGCACAGGAGCGGCGCGTGCTCATCCTGGACGCTGGGCGACTGCGAGGTGGAGTCTCGCGCGGGCTCCCTCGCGGCGGCAGCGGCCCCGCCCGGCCTGCGATCGTCCCCGACGGCCGTCGCGGGGCGAGCGGCATTCGCCGCCGCCGTTGCTTCGTGCCGGATGTTCGACTTCTCGTCCCGGCCGCCGCCAGCTTTCGCGCGGGGGCCTCTCCCGTTGGCCGCGGTCGTCAACTCGAGCGGCAGCGTGCTGGGCCGGACCCTGGCGGCGGCCGAGTTAGGCTGCTTGGGCAGGGGCGGCTGCGGCGGCGTCTGCAAGGCCTGCGAGCGCAGCAGCCGGGCGTCGGGGGGCGGAGCCGCGCGCTTCTCGTCGAAGGCCGAGGCGGCGAGCCGCGCGAGCGGGCCCGTCTTGAGCGCGGCGCCGTCGAAGCGCTTCGACGAGGCCGTCTCCGAGAGGTTCTCGTCCGAGCTGTCCTTCAGGTTTTTGTCGACCTCCGTGGGGTCGAGCTTCACCGCCTGCAGGTCGGCGGCCATCAGCTGGAGGCGCGCGGGACTGGGGCCGGCCGCCCCAGTGCCGTGCGACGCCTCCGCGGTGTCGAGCAGTAGCATGCCGGCGATGCTCCGGGCCGGTACGCCCGTGGCGGTGTCGTCGCCGGTGGGGGTGGCGCTGGACAGGGTGGTGAGGCTCGTCTCGGGAGACCCCGGCGGTGCCCCGTGACGGCCCCGGCCCATGTTCTGGAGGTTTTTCTCAGTGGCCGCCCCCGACACGGACGTGCTCGCCGAGACGGAGCTGTCGGCGCCCGCGTCAGTCGAGCGGGATGCGCTCTCGCCGCCGGACGATCCCGTTCGGGGGAACCTCCGGCTCTGAACGGTGTTTCTGCCAAAGTCACACGTGAGCGCCCGCGAGAACAGTTATTAACAACAGAACGACTCAAAGTACAACCAGCTCTTATCATGTACACACGCACCCATGCTGCGTGATGATGCATTGTTCGTGAGATAGGAGGCGTTTTCTCCACGTGCCGAGATATTTTTCAAGAACCTACTTCGATTCTCTCTATGGGAAGTGAAACGTCGGACAAACAAGGCAAACGAACGGGTGGTATAACCCAAAGGCCCACTGGAATGCCATACAGCACGGCCACGAAACACACACGGTAGGTCCGCCGGATTACGTCCGAAGCAACCAGGGTCTGACTCTTCCCAGCACAGCGGGTGTTTACTTTCCTTCCACCGGGGCCGACAAATGTCGGTGGTGTGGCAGTGGCACTCGCCTCTCGCTGTGGCCGGCTTGGTGTGCCGTCGGGAGGCGTGGTGTGGCGTGCACGTTAGTGTTGCCCGCGGGGCTGAGCGGGCGCGAGCGCTCCCAGGCCGTGGCGAGCTCCGCGATCCGCTCCTCGGCACAGTCGGCCGTGAGCCTCGCGTCCGCGTCCTGGTCCCAGCAGTCCTCCATCGTCTCCTTGAGTGAGCGCACCGCCTGGCACGTGCCAAAACACGGGGTTGAACCAAAGCGACGCTCAGTCTCGCATTCCGGTAGAACGCAAATGTGCGGTAGGATCGGTCACGTCAACTGCCACGTGGGACAGTTGACTGCAGCATGACGCTCAGACACATCGGCACGACGATCGGTCACGCTGCCCGCTGCAGAGGCACGACGCAGCATGATGCTCAGCACAACCAGATGCATGACGCAATAGATATATGATGTTGATTATTACAGCAGAGAAGCTCCAGTGAGCTTGCCAGCTCTGGCTGCAAGATTCCTGCGACACAACAAACGCTGGAACTAACCAACGCAAACAACATATAAAATCACAAGGTAATACAATGAACTCACAGCACCAAATTGTGCGAGGATGAAAGCCTCACCATAATCATAAAATAAACAGTAACACACAGGAATGCACTGGAGAAAAATGACCAATAAATTAATAAGAGACAAAGAAGGGCAAAAGTGTAACACTGCGATGAAAATAAAATAAAGAAGCTTATTGCATAAAAAAAAGAGAGAGCATACGCAATACTTGCCAGAAACACACGACGGCAAAGAAATGCAGACACTTGGCACAACTCAATGCTCTAATGATTACATTGAGGGGTTAACAACACGTGAAAGAATACGATGCTCATGCCCACTGGCCGCTACACTGGTGCGACACAACACCACCGTACTGCCGTGCAACACGACGCACCGCACACCAGCTCAGCACAACAGGCCCTGCCACGCATACGTAATGCAGCACGACCCTCGTTTTTGCCGTCTACTGCACGAGCATGGGAGCAGTGTGCCAGCCAGTTGACTGCAGTGAGCTCGCCCCGCAGACACGGCCCTATCGTGACAATCGACGCAGCGCAACGCTCAGTACATGGTGATTTGGGGCTCAACGCAATTTACTGCAGAACAAGGCTGTCGGTCACCGCACAGTGTGATACGACGTGCGTAATGACAAGATGCTCAATCACGCAGGGCCAAAGAGGAATACATTGCCTCCTCGTTTAGAGGTCAACGAGCCGCGACCACCATCACCACGAACCCATACTAAAACACTAAGACATGATGCTTTATTCAGAGCTGTCAAATCGATTAATGGATAGGATTACATTAATCGAACCAATTATCAGGATAGTCAAGCAACTACTTATATAACTAGTTATTCCTCAAGACCATTCGGAACATCTCCCTGCTGTAATGATAGATGTTTATTATTACAGCAGAAAATACCCAGTGAGTTTGCAAGCTCTTTGCGGGATTCCTGCGACACAATAAACACACAAATTGACGAGAAGAAATCAAATATACATATCACACGTTAACACAACAAACCACAACAACATAACGTAAACATTTACACGTAGCATTGCACAAGACATAAGGGACAAATTAAATAAATAAAAAATACGGTGTAGTTAAAACGGTTAAATGAGCGCGGTGTGGTGGTACTCATCCCTGACTCCAAGCCAATGACGTCAAAGTCATTCTTGTGTGGTTGGAGCCAGGCTCTCCAAAGGACATTGTCGATTGTCCACAAAACCGTACTTATTTTTTTACTTAGGAGGCAGGGGGGGAAATATAAGCAGTCGACTCACGATAAAGATTTTACTTTTGAGATGTTAAGACTGTTGTTGGTGCTGTTACAGTATTCTGCTGTAGCGCCACAACACAGTGTAAACCTCGACAAATGGCACAGGGGTTTCAAAAGGACCTTGGTGGTGCTTGTCAAGGCAGTAATGTGAGCGCTGTGTGGGCCCGGCCGGGTCCTGCATTTAACAGCAGCGTACACAAATTGCCCAATATTGTTTATTCTGGCAATTCGCCCCCCCCCCAACCCCCCTCAACTTGGCTTGCCAAAGCTTTAATACAAACCCTATATGGAAAATGGTATAATTACCAATGGAGCAGTACTTGGCCAACCAGAGAGGGAGAACAGATCGCCTCTTTTTAAAAATGGGATTTTTATTTTTGGTTGCAAACCAACCCATTGGAAGCGGCCAATCATTCCACTGCCGCTCCAGTCTCCCGATATTGGGCTTCTCACATCCTCACAGGTATTCCTACACTTACAGCAGTGCCCGCTGTATGCGAGTGCAATTTCATAAACTTAAGCGCCATTCTTTCCCTATTTTTTTTACATTTGTGCAAAACCAGCCAAGTCAAACGAAGGTCATAAAACTGAAATGTACTCCCCCCGGCCTCCGTCTCTCGTCTCCTGATTGGGGCATGTGTTTTCAATACTTGCGAAAGGCTGCTCTCTGGAAACTGAGCTAAACAAACAGCACCGTCACGAAGCCGGCACTGCATGTGCCCAACAATGTAGACTGAGCCGCGAAACGACATTTCACCATTTCACCCTGAGAATGTGCGATGATTGTTTGTTTGTGTGATATTTTCCTACATTTGTTTTAAATCAAATATAGTGATTCTAAAAGCAATTGGTTTGTTTTTCTAAGAAAGCATGCATGCATGAAGTAGTTTGCGCATTGCTACTCACGACTTGAGAGCCAGTGACTGAAATTTCACATTCCTATGGTAGGGGCCTAATCAACAGTAGGACGAGTGGTTTGAGGTAGACCACTCGACTCGCAACGAGAAATTTCGGAGTTCCAAACCTTGGTGGAGGATGCTCTTGGCCTATTATTCCTCCAGCATTGCACAGATTATTACTTTATTAATATTTGTGTTTGCGTCTGCGTGCTTCTATTTGTCTGGAGTGGTGTTACAGTTAGCGCAAGTTGCTACTAAGCTTGAAACAGGAGTTTGATTCCTGGCCATGGCAAAATTAAATGGTAAATATTTAAATCAGCTGTGAGCCTGGTGCAGTGAGTAAAGATCTGGCATCGCCACTTCCCCAGCAGAATGCCATTTTCAATAGACTCTCATGAACGGCATTTGCCCCCACAGCCTTTAAGAGGTTATCTGGAGGATATTTGTCTTTGTGTATGTACATGTGGCCAGAATTGAAGTGACCAGCTTCAAAGGACGGTGATCGAGGGAACACTGGAAGGTGCTCAGGGGAGAGGAAGACCACGATCTTACTTAACATCAAACACTGCACAGGATTGAAAACTCTCTCATTTAAAGAGACCATGACGAACACAGAGAAGCGGAGAAAGGCTGCAGGGCTCTATCAATGAAGGAAACAGTCCTGTATCAATGGCTGAAAAGGCCAAGTCAC
>JAZEWU010000005.1:564000-639041 GCA_036362915.1 Geotria australis
GGGGGGGGGGGGGGGGGGGGGGGGGGGGGGGGGGGGGGGGGGAGATCGCACTCGTAGGTCTTGGCGACCAGGGCCCAGGGACAGACGGTTTCGTACCCCCGCGGACGAGTTCGGCGTGCAAGTATGCGAGGCCGCGGGAGACGCTGTGCGCCAGCTTGCACGAGGCGAGCCAGTCGCTGGAGGTGCGCGACAGGTAGTTTGCCAGCGAGCCCTGTGCGGTGACACCACGGGAACACAGCAGCGACAACAGCGCGTACCATCTCGTGACGATCGAGCGCAATGCATACAGCGATGCTCTACTGGCTAGATTGGGCCCCACGCTGCTCGCCGAGAGCTCTTGCCTAGCAACACCAAGCAACCGAGCAGGATTAGTGTTACGGGCCACATCTTGGGATTTGACTGCTTAAACAAATGCTACTGGAAAGCATTGGTTCAGAAGTCCAACAGGCTGATGGAGCAACATGTGGGAGTAACACGTCAATAATGACTTGTTAAGTAGTGAAAATGAATGACCCTCATCTACTAACAGGCATGGGGGTCAAGGTAGAAGCGTTCACGTCGCGATCCCTGTCAGGCAATACTTGGTATTGCCTGCGAATTCTACCAAACACTTCGAGGCCGAGCTGAAAGACAACGATGTCCAGAAGCTGACTATCGTGCTTCGAAGAATCGCAAAGAAGAAGAAGACTAACAGGCATGCAAAAAATATTCTTCGTAAAATTGTGAACTCAACTCGCATCCCCACAAATCCGAGTTGATCAATTTTTAATGTGCCATTTATTTTAAAAGTGCAGTGTAGGTGATGATTCATCGTTGTAGCTTATTCTTTGCCAATCTTCATTACAAAGCTAAATAATGATGTAATTGTAAAGATTTTGACCTAACCTGACAAAGTCTTGCCTGAAACCAAACTAAATTATCATTCTACTAATTTATTCTCTTTGAAATATTTCATATTTCCCCTTTGCTTTCATTAACTTTCATCTTGTTGTGTTTTTCAATCTCAACTGGTTTAGAAGCTAATTAACCAGTCAAATCACAAAAACTTAAACGAGCGCCACATGTGTGTGCTACAAAATGTAGTCTCACGAGGCATGTGTGAGAACTTTAATCAAGCAATGTCTGAGAATGCTTATTCATTTTAGAAATAACTTCTTCTTCTTTGCGATTCTTCGAAGCGCGATGGTTAGCTTCTAGACATCGTTGTCTTTCAGCTCGGCTTCGAAGTGTTTGGTAGAATTCGCAGGTAATACCAAGTATTACTTGACAGGGATCGCGACGTGAACGCTTCTACCTTGACCCCCAGAAATAACTGATTATAGCTCTTTTAAAGTAGAATTTTGCCCACACTAACATAGGCTTCTTGTGGGTTAAATAGAGTATGACAATGATGATGTTGATGATTATTCAATCGTGATAATGATTATGATCAACATGGCAACAAAAGACCTGTGGGGCCAGGCATGAGGTTCATGTGGGTAGCACTACAAATATCGTGACAATAATGACACTGATTGAAAGATGATGATGCATGCCGACACTGACAGTTGAATGAGGACAACATTGACGATGACCGTCACTAACCACAGATGTCATGTGTGCCACGCACGTGAGGGTAGTACTCCAGGATGATGATATACTCGGGCCGCCCGTCCGCCGCGCTCCGCTCCTCGGCCGCGATGAATCGCGCGATATTCTCGTGATCCATCAGAGGCTGGCGGTACATCTCCTTCTCCGTCACGAAGTTGTGGCGGCTCCCGGCCCCCAGCACCTTCACGGCGACGGGCCGCTCCTCCAGCACGCCCTTCCACACGGACGCGTAGCGGCCCCGGCCGATCACCTGAGAAACACCGCGGACAGTGGCGGTGACGCGTCGGAGAAACGTGGAGCGTTGATGTTTCCCTCTGACCCCTAAAACGCTGAACTCAGCGTAGATCTCCGATGCATGTTCGGGTTGTACCGCGTGTTGTTCGGCACGATGCACGAACTTTCGCTCCCTGTGCTGGGATCTTCTTCAGGAACCCGGCGTGTGGAACGAAATAGGGCATAAAGGCCTTGGTGTTGTGCAGATAAATTTAGCTCATATGAATGATTTGAAACCCAGTACCCTCCATGTGGACATACGGACATGCATAAAAACCACTTTCTCCATTATATATAGATTATCTCGCGAGCACGTCGCGTATGCATACCTCTCAGGGAATGCGTTTCGAAACCCGCTGCCGGGAGCATGAAATAAAATCGATGGAGTGCCGCTAAAGCGATGAGAGGTCATGCGTACAGTGTTCCTCGGTGGAACCCTCACCTCGATCAGCTTCAAGCTGTCAAGCGCCAGAGAGGGCACCGACGGGGCCTCGATAAGGTTAATGTTGTGGAAACTTCCTTTCCTCTTCACTGTAGGGAGAATGATTTTATTGTCAGACATCGATACTAAAGCACAGCTGCACGCGTCAGTTAAAATTTCGGTGACCCCTATGCGGTGCCCTTGTATGCTTGTAGTGACCTTTATAGAAAAAACACGTGCAATGTAGTTGATATTAGCCAAATATCTCGACGCAAAAAATATACCTGCAAATTAGTATATTGAAATTACACACAGCAACATGCCCCCTTGCTGCTGAAAGGTAAATAGGTCTCTCATGAGACCACTTGAGGCTTTTCTGCGAAAATAAGCGTAAGCATAATAGTAAGTACGAAATGTAAATAAAATGAAAGTGCAAATTTGTGAAGTGAAAATGAGGTACATTTTTGTTTCTAAATGTTGAGGGGGCAAAACCAGAGTCACGAGGACAAACGAAAAGGGGAAAGATAGTGTTGGAAAAGAAACAGAACCACGAGGCAGAAATGAGGAACGAGTGAGGGACATCGCAGACATCTCTGCATCTCGTTGGAGGTCACCACGCGGAGCGCCACCACACGGACTCACTGACCCGTGTAGAGGCGGAAGATGAGGAAGAGGATGATAATGACGACGGCAGCCGTGCACACGGACGTGAACGCGATGATGACGGCCTGCTCACGGTAGCTGCCATGCATTGGCGGCTCTGCACACGACGACACAAAAACCAAACGATGACATCGGCCGCCATGCCAAATAATCGCTGACGTCTGCAGTCCGATAACAACGTCACTGTTAAGGGCCTGTCGTTGACAGAGGTTTACAACCGTAACGCTGAATAACTGCACCGTGTTCCCCATTAACGGGACACTACGTGCTAGGCTAACGTTTCAGGCTCATATCCTTCAGAGCAAAGTCGCTCGTGGTTGTACTCATAGAAAGCCACTTTGCTTCAGTGATTGAGGCATTCTATGACAGTGCTTAGTAATTTTAATAGTATTATTATTAGGGGCCAATAAATGCCTATAAGGCAACAAACAGGGAAATGGCACGCATAGATAAATAGATGTTCATTATTACAGCAGAAAAATACCCAGTGAGCTTGCAAGCTCTTTACGGGACTCCTGCGACACAACAAACATGTGAATTGCTGACAATAATTTAAAATATATACAAGATTCATAAATAACCAAAATTTAAATCAACCAACAAAAAAACCCAACAATATATGGCGCCCAAATGGCACCATTAAATCGTATCATTCATGTCCTAGGAGGGATGCAATGATTCACCGAGTAAACCAAATAAAACCAATTATTATGTTCACAACACACAGCATCAAACTATGCTCAAAAAAGTCTAAATTATAATCCTGCATATATGTTAATGGCATAAATAATTCGAATAACAAAAGCAGGACAAAGCAAATGATAATGCAAATGAGGCAATTACAATCAGACAAAAGGAAACACTTCCCTGAATCGTAATAAATCATCTAATCACGGGCCGGGAGAGTTGAATCGTTATACAGGTGTGGCTGTTATGACTCAACATACAATCGAACGATTGTTTATGGTCCTGGTATAAACATTCGCTCAGACAACATGAAATGGCTGCAGCAGTTGTGCACAAAAAGCATTAAAGTGTTTGAATAATTGGAGACTACAGTATATACAGTATATCATCATCATCAGCCATGATGATCAGCCTCCCCAAACAATTGCCATCGCTGACAATTTTCAGATTTGTTACGATGTAGGTTTTCACGGCTCAGTGTATGAGAATTGCTTTCCAAAGCGGAGGTCTGAGTGACTTCAGAACGCCTGAAGATGCTGCCAACGCGGGAGGCGAAATGTCGCAAAAGAGAGGCAATGCTCCATACAGCTATCACAAAAGAACAGCTTCGGAAAGCAATTCTCAACCTTGAGACTTAACAATGCAACAAAAATCTACAAAAAAAACCAATTTCATCACTCCATCTCCTTGACTGCCACTCCAATATTATTTTTGACAATCGCTCATAACGAGCAAATACTTGTACAAAAATAATGGCATTGTATTGCGCAGTTCCAAATAGTAATTGCATTCCTCTGCAGTTTACAAGTCTATACACATTGGGCCATGAAGCGCCACTTCATAAATATTGTACAAGCTTGGGAGCTTCAGTGGCAATCTGTATGCTGCACTCCGTATGTACTGTTTATCAGATGGCACATTAAAAACCATTAAGAAAACATTCCGAATCCGAGGCTTTACCGTGGGACAAGAAAATGAGTCTGAAAGCTGCAAAATAAAAAAAACAGGACAGAATGGCAGATTTTATTAAACGTGGGTGATGGATTGGAGCGGTTTTTCCACCCAATTACAGATTTCCAGCCCATTTGGCTTCATATTGTAGCGCATGTTTTTGTGTACGCGAATTCACGGTGGAAATCCACGTGAAATTGGCCACCACGCTGCGTGCCGCCAATACACTGGGTGAATTTATTTATTAAAGGATGCATACAAGCCCTGCTGGGCGATGGGACACTGGCAAACACAGCACAAGCCATCAGAACGGAACAAACAAATCCGAAAATGGTGCGCATCTATCTCTTCAGTCGTTACCAGTAGAGCAGGATAAATGGTAAGTGGCTCATGCAAGCCGTTAGTCAGTACATCGCGCATGGTGCAGTAAAGTCGCGAGGGAGAGCGCTCAGTGACACGGCTATCCCGAAAGAACAGCTCTGAAGAGCAACCATCATGAATCGAGCCGTGCAAACCCACATCACGTCTATCTCTTCCAAAACATTTGCCTGGCATGGAAGAGGCACAGCACACAATACTCAGAGCACGGCTCTCTAGAGCTCCCTCTAGTGGAGAGGCCCTTCCACCGCACGAGCGAGTAATTGCAGGGGTAGCCGCTCTATAAATCCCATTGCAAGTCGTGAAGCTGATCTTAGCTCCCCTCCCTCCCAATGTGGAAGTGTTTGTACTGAGACCAGGAAACGAATCCGCAGAGATTATTTCTCTCTAATTGCCGTCTGGAGCCTGCATTTGGCATGGTCTGTGCTATCTGCATCCGGCCAGACCCCGATCTCCGCGCCCGGCGAGGTCCTCTATGGCGAGCAGCGTGCGGCCCCGCTTAGCCGCTCTAATGACCGTCTGGAGACTCTCGCAATGTTTGCTCGCAGGTTTCCTGAGCCGCGCCAGTATTAATCCACGACGCCGCATTCCTCCTGCGCTAATAAGGATGCCTTCTTTATTTGATGTTTATTGCGTTAACAGCTGAGACGAGCTCTTATTTACATGTACATTTCCTGTAAGCACGAGTGAGTTTGGCGAGCTGCACCCACCCACCAACCTCCCTGCGCAATTCCCTCCTCCACACCATGTCAGGATTAAGTTATTAAGTCTGTAACTTTAACGTGGTAATTAGATACATGTATTTTTTCTTCGACGGATGGGTTTCGACGGATCCCAAGACTGTTTTTAAAATGGTTTTATGCACACATACTGTACTCTGTGTTATTTTAATAGTTAGAGGGATGCCTGGAGAAAATCCATGCAAAACGAGGGGACAATGCTCAAATGTCCGTTACCTAAAATATACCGCGTAATATATTTTAGGTAACGTATGATACTATGGCTACATCTCTACAGGCTCCACCAACCCCTCTTCCACAACCAAAAAGGAACATTTTAATGCACACATACATACTTCTACACTAGATTGCATGTATACAGCATATTGTTCCAACACAATATTAATAGACATGTTCACAGATGCTGAAGAGTCAAATTGTCTTCATGGTGAAACGAAAGGGAGCGTATCTCCTTTGGTAAGCCTGTGCAGTAACTCTGTTGCCACTGCTGATATCCCACAAAGTGGTACTGATTTTACTCCAAAGGGACGACATTTCACCTCCACGCAACCCTTGAATAGAATTTGAAAGCCACATGGCCGGATACACTTGTGAATTATACAATAGTTGCTGTAAAAGTCAAATCTGTGCATAGGAAGACGTAACAACGCAACACGCGCATACAATATATTTTTACACGCGGCCATAAAGGAGGGAGCAGCAGTTGTTCCTTTCACACGAATCCACCGCAGACTGCCCCAGAGCCTCGGGCGGTGCGGGTGCACATTCAGACTCGGCGACACTATTTTTATAGGGGGTCCCGTTAAACGAGCAAATCAATGCCAGCTGCCACGGCGGCACCCTGGCTGCCCTGCCTCCAGCTCAACCGGCATCTCTCGCTCAACTCGCCTTTCGCCGTCCCAGCCTGTCTCGCGCTCTCCCTGCCTCTCTCTCCCTCGCTCTCCCTATTTCTCGCTTACCCAAACGCGCCTCTCGCGGTCCACCCTTGGCAGATGATGGCAGGGACAATTCCTGGAACTCGCGTCCATTCACATGAGCTAATGAGAATGCCCATGCCTTCCCTCGGAATAATAATAATAATGCTGGGAATATTCCCTGCAAGAGTTTCTAAGTGCGCTGTGTTATCAACAATAATGAAAAGAAAACAGCAGATTGAAACGCACAGAGCGCTCTTGGCGTTAGCATTCAGATACGCTTCCTCCGACTCAAAGTGAGTCACTGATTAAGCTCCTCTGATTTAACCACAAGTAGCGATTAGAAAAATATCACACCTACTGTGCTGGAAATGATTACTTTCC
The DNA here is from genome assembly GCA_036362915.1 of Geotria australis. Lineage (NCBI taxonomy): Eukaryota > Metazoa > Chordata > Hyperoartia > Petromyzontiformes > Geotriidae > Geotria > Geotria australis. Next base: position 571,002 of record JAZEWU010000005.1, read on the forward strand.
TTGGAGAGAAACATGATGTTTTTATTTGGCTATTGTCTTGATGATTAAACTGTATTTTGTTATTTGCAACTGCACACATTTTTTGGCAAAAATACAATTGGCAATTTTAGTTTCACCAAAAAAATGCAAAGATCCCCAGTGTAGCCTTTAGCAGACTGTTGGAGCAAGTCCTGTTTGTGAGCACCCTATGAAAGTTGGCACAGCACACGAGGCCAACACCACGTTCGGTCACCTTTGTCTCCCCAGTGCTCATGTTTACACACTGCTGGCATTGATTTGCTTGTTTACCGGGGCTCCTCATATAAGGCTGAGTCGACCTAGGTCAGGCACAGGACCAGTTCAGATAATAGTCACTGTTATTGGTCGTGAGCAGGGTTTGAACCCGGTTGGCCCATTTCGTAGTGCAGAGGACTTTACACTGCACTACTGCTCCGCATTGTTACACCACTCCCAATGTCAAACGTGTACTGTTTATTAGAAATTGCTATTACATTGTGTCACGTTAAGAGGCTGCACTTTAAATTATGACAATAAAACAACGCAAAGCCCCACTCCTAGCAGCTAGGAGTGGGGCTTTGTCCTCCCTCTTTCCAATCCCACTAACCCCCGTGTGTGTGGATCTGCGTGGCTTCTGGTAGCATGTGTGATGACCATTGCACTGTAAATCCGCGTGCTCTGCATTTCACGCTCATGACTCCTTTGCTTTTTAGTCCACAGGTTCAGCCTCCCAGCGATTGAATTCATCTGCATGATTCCGGGGGTTTAGGTCTCGATTCAAGAATCAATTCTAGGCTGCGAAATGTTCAAAATAATTGTTGTATTATTTGAACGTGTTCTCGTTTGTACAGTTTGGTTTATTTAAAGTGAATGGGTTACACTGACTTGAAATAAATGGTAAATCATCTATCGTCGCAAACATGACTTTCATTGTTATTGCAAGTTTAAGAATACATTTGTAATCAATGAAGGATTCCATGTCTGCCTTCACCGAATATGACATACCAGCCCAATGTCCCACGGCCCTATTGCCAGGATCATGAGACATAACCGTACTCACCATCACCGTCATCAATGATCTATCCACTGCTGTACGAACGCCTCCCATATCCGTCGCCATCTCTCATGGTCAAGCGATGCAAACTGTACGTATACATTTCGTAAATTGATTATGCCTTGCAAAAGTGCGGCTAAAGGATGCAACTTAAAAACAAGACCGGCACGAGTTTGTTGGAATGCCGTTCTTGGTGTCTCGTTAATCTTCTTTGAAACATTTTGTTCGGGCAGGGGAGACGGCTGCAAAGAGCGATGGAGTGACGGAGGGGGTGCGATTGCGTAAACCTGACCCAACCAGCGCCAGACCCAGCGCCGTTGGAATGCACCGCACATTTGCTCCGCGGCGCTGTTTTGACGGCACGGAGCGAACCCCTTTGCTTGTTTACGCTTCAATGCTGATAGCGCCTCCGCGTCTCCACGTCTCCGCCGTACGCGGCGCAGCGCTTTGCGAACGGGAAACCCGGGCGGGGGGGGGCGGCGGCAAAGATCTTGCCCGCCAACGACCCACCACACAGACGAAGCCCTCTTTTTGTTTCTAAACATCAGAGTCTTAAAGTCCAAGGCTGCGGGGTCGTCATTAATAACAAGCGGGCAGAGGATGCGTGGGGAGCTGAAGGGGAAGCCTTCAAAGTGTCTGTTGCAAAACCTCGAGCCGTGTATTAGGATTATTTTTGTTGGACCCGAAGCATGCATTTTTGGGATCTGCCGCTGATGATTAAAAGGTTTTTTTCTAGGGGCGACGAGAAAACGATATGATATATCTGTTGGGGAGACTCTGGGGGCCAATGTCTATCGGACTGCTTTTGACAGTCGGAGTTCAAGCCCACAGGCAGACGAGGCAGATTAATGTTCAAATGCAGAAAATCCTCTCCACATGTCATGAGGAGGTGCATTCGGGTGGAATTCCTTTGATTTCTGAGCCCAGCCAACTGCTGTGAAACTACCCGCAGCAGCCTTCAAATTGCTGCTTATACTGATATTGCGTGAAACCCGAGTCCACAAGTGAAAGCAGCGTGAAGGCATGATTCAAAGTTGTAGAAAAACTAGTAATAACAATACGTTCACATTAATAACAACAATAACACAAATAAAGTATTGGGTAATGCCAAGTTAAAGAGCGGTGGTGCAGTGGTTCACGCACCGTGCTGCCGACTCAGCAACCTGAGTTCGATTCCCTGACACGGCTCAAATCAGTGGCGACTGATATGTGTAGAACCAGTCCTCGGGCCCCCTTTACCAACCCACACTGATCCGCGTGATGAGGTATGGTCAAACAGCCTCCATTACCGACAAGCTGGATGAAGGGGAGGCCTTCATCCAGCACCGGACTGACAAAGGGCTGGAATTTGTTAAAAAGATGACTGCATGTGTTGCACACTAATAACATTTTCCATATGACGCACTCCATTCCGAATGTTATTCCAGTGCGGTAGCGCACAAAAATTGGGAACGACAAAAACGAAAATCATTAAGATGAGAAGGTTGCTCGAACTGCGTTGCGGAACACAAATTGCAGTGGCTAAACACACAACACTGTGCTGTACTGTACTTTCCGCAGCAATGGCTATTCACGTTCTCATTCAATCGCTCAGCTGGGATTTATGGAATGCTGCCGATTTTTTTAACATGCACAAACGTACTAACATGCTAATGTGTTTATCCAGCTTAAATCGGCAATAAAAAGCTTTGTGACCCTCACGACTTGGAACAGTTTTCATTAATACTGCATGCACTTCGGTATTAATGGACACTAAAAGCTAATGTGGCACGTCACTGCCACGGCGTGCAGCTCAAAAGAATCGTCGCTCATGTGCTGGGAGACCCCAGAAATCGCTATGCAACATTAATGAAGCACACAAAAATTACGGGGCAGCCACCTTTTAGCGTCTTCAAACAGAACGCAAACACGAAGCCACCCAACTTATGCTGCCCGTTTGATTCGCAACACTTCAGCGGTCGCTGACGTTTAGATATGTAACTCTGCGGATGGGGTACTGCAATTGTTGAGCTAAAAAGGAATAGATAAGGCACGTGAGGGGGGGAGACCTTTCCGTGAAATTCAAATCGGTGAGCGACAACAATTGGCAGTCCTGCTGCGGCCGCGATAGTGAGACACTCGTGGCTCGTGGGAAGAAATCCGTGTACGCTGGCATATTTTGTGCGACATTTACGTGCACTTAACAAAAAACGATAAAGCCATTAGCATTACGTAAAACACCACCACATCAATACAAGGACTGTACATTAAGCGACCAAATCATTACATCCCCATTATTTAACGTTGAGTCTGACTTGAAATCTAATAAACTTCATTCCTCAAATCTCTGGAGGCCATACGGAATATTTTTAATTTTCCGGTGTGAGGTTTGGCCGAATATTTTTGCTGAAAATATTTCGCCGCGCTGGCCAAAAACAGTCGCCGGCATTCTCTACACACAACTGCACAAAAATATACATAAAATATAATTAAACTCTAAACGTGCCTTCTCGTGGCAGATATATTCCAGTGTAAGTTTGCGACGACATCTTTCCGTGATGCGGAAAGGACACGAAATGTAAAATGCCGCCGCCAGCACTCTCTCCCGTTGGGACTGCACGGGCCGCTTGGCGCTAATGGTGGCAATGAACTCAGGCAGACAGCGATCACTGCGTCCTCCCGCCCGTCCGTTGCCCACCCCTGCCGCATAATTAGCTGTGGAGGCGGCGTTTTGACGATGCCTATCTGGAGCGTGAGCTGTTGTTTATGTCAAGAGTCGGCTCCCAGTCTCCGTCGCACTGCGGCATGGCGCCACATGCTCATGTCAGCAAGACCCTTTCCCTTTGTGCGGCCCTGCCAGGGAGGGCCCGGCCAATCGGCGAGAATCGTGATCCGGACCCTACCGGCGCTGACACGGTTCCGGATTCGGGGGAGCAGCCGCCACGAGTCTAGTCGAAGTATCAAACTTTGACCCAATTCACTAGGAAATGGATATGAAGCCGGTTAGGACAACATACATTATGGTCTCATTTGCCAGAGGACCCTGGTTTAATGAATATGTTTAATAATTGAAATAATAAAAATGATACATTTTATAGAGGAAACATTGAACGTTGAAATCGGAAAAGTAAACTTGATGTTAAATAACAACTAGGTTAAGAACCGAAGTGTTAAATAATATATGAAGACTAAATGTAAGTCATAATTTAAGTACTTAATTGCTCAAACGAGCGTAGGGCCAGGGTTTACCTCCACAACCACTCTGAAATCGAGGTTGAAATCCCACATTCCCATGGAAATCTTCAGCGGAATGCGCCGTGGGCAGTCATCAACACTCCAGTAATGAGGCCAAAACAAAAACTCAAGCATCCCATTGTTGGACCATCCGTATAAAATGTCTTGATATTCGTTGCAGCTTTCCTGGACCAATAAAATAATATTTTTCAGACTGTGGGAAAACAGATGACAATCTTCTCACAGTTTTCCCTGCTCCATGTGAAAACCCAACAAAGCGGCGACCGAACGAAGCTAACTGTTCTCCTTTAAGAAGCAACAGCAACACTGTGAGAGGCCCTTAACTGGGCATAGTCACCACACTGACGACCATCATCCCGCACATCACGCAGTTAAACATCGAAGGGAGATCCTCGGCAAGCTGCGGAAGGCCAAAAATATCAATGCGCGACCCGTACAATACTATCATCATGAGTTTGCGAGCAGCCGAGCGTCTTTGTACCGAGATGCAGGACGTTGGTGGGGTGAGGCGGAGTGACGTAGGTCTCCGTGAAGTTGGCGTTGCACATGTTTCCAACGCAGCAGCAGAAGCGCGAGCGCCCGTTCAGGATGTTGGTGGGTGGCACCGACACGAGGCACTCGGACTGCCGGCAGTCGAGCTTCTCCCCGGGCTGCAGCCAGCAGCCTGTGCCGGCGCAAGCACAGCGTTAGCACAGGCATGCACATGCGCACGGACACAGTTTGACGGCACAGGGGCGCCCATTGAGTCACACACATTGCCCATCTCACCGGGCAGGACTTCGGTTGGACCACCCAACTCACAATCAGAAGGCTGCAAGTTTAATACCACGTCGGGCTTGACTCTGTGCTCATTTCCCTCCAGTGCAGATTAAATGAGAAACGCTTTGTGTAAGGCCTAAAGTAGTTGTCCTGTGGATAGACTAGATCCCACAACAGAAATGTCGACTTTTAACCACTAGTTAAGAGCCACCAGTAGAGAAGATCATCACCACCAAATGCTCATTTAAAAAGAGGGCCTTTAACATATGTTTTTCTTAAGCTAAGTAAGCCTACAGGAGGTCTCGGCAAGTACCAGTTTTAAACTGTCACCTGTACTGTGTTCTATGATGAAACGATTGTACGAATCACTATCACACCCACACACATCTCGAGCGAGCTGCATGACAAGTCAGTAACTGTCTAGAGATTTGATGGTATTTTTGTGAAAGATTTGAAATGGCTGACGTGTTATGACAACGTTTCTGTCAGCAATTTAAACCGACTCATTAACAAAACGCTCCAACGCGTGACCAATGGGTCGATTTTTATGCAGGCACTGGAGTGAGGACCGAGGTGCAACTGGGAAAATGTTAAACAGCATAATGCAGGAGAGACTAAAGATTTTATCGGTAACACGTAGCAAGAAATCACGACTGTCAGTCAACTCCAACATGCGATACATTTAATGAGAGAAAACTACTGGAGCCGAGACGCACCATCAAGTGCAGACATCTCGGTGCAAACAGACAGGACGGTTTTTTTTTGGGCTCCCTTTTAAAATTCTCCGAATATCCGTGACGTGTGGTGGTGACATTGAAGGCTCTCTTTCGTATTTTTATTTGTTCACCTTTCATTGGAGTGCATCCTTTAAAAAACATTCCAACGGCTTACGACCGTACTCGTGGCATCAAGTCACGATATCAAGACACCTAATCAGAACTATCGCGAATTAAGTAATGCACGAGGCCCTGGAAAAATTACACGGTATGTATAATTCTGCAGTCACCTTAAGGGGAACCTGGAGCGCACCATGTATACGCTACGCAAACAGTAATTGTTACTTAGCAACGAAACTAAGTTTTCGTTCTCAGAGGTGGAATAAACCACAGGCAACAAAAATTACTTTAACGCCAAGGCTTGTTTTCTACCGACACTGGTGGCTGGGCTAACCCCATCAACTCATCACATCTGAAAATGCGGTTTCATCGCCGGTGGCTGCCTGGATGCAAACTGAGGTGCACAACGGTGTCGACTCAATGCTCTGAAATGGTATTTGTCCCCCGAGCTTCCAATTAACTCACCGATACAGCTTCACTTAAAAACTTAACATCTTACTGCTAAATATTTGCTGCTGCTGCTCCATGAGCCACAGTCTACAGCAAGTGGGTTGATACAGAGCGGCAATCTGTGAGCATTACAGCTGTCCTCACTGGTAACATTTACCATCGTGTTACGTTTGAGCTCCTAATTCATTGTTTGCCTTTGTGGTCTACTGAGGCCGGGTGAAATGAGGGCGACTGAAGGCACACACAGTCAAACCCGCAAGTTAAATAAGAACAGATTACAGCTCTGTGAAAGCGTATCCCAGACTGTAATGGATTGAAAGAAAGGCTTTAGAAATATTTACAAGATTTATTTCAGGACGCGGAGAGAAGCTGGGTTTAGAAGTTACTCGTGATGACAGGTGCTCGATACGAGAACGGTTTGAAGATGAAATTACAGAGTGCGGAATGCACTGTATAAACCGACCGCAAAGCATGTCCACACCGCGACGGCGGAGGCACTGTCACGGCAGGATTATAACGACATGACGCAAAACGACAGATGCTACATTGTTGCTTCCTAAACAGGAGACGCACAAACATTCCTGAAATGTAGCTTCAACAAACACAGTTAAATGAAACGATGTGATAGATGGAGTCAAAACAACATTAGTCAACTTGCAAAAGACAAAGTTGACAGGATACTGTCAAAAGTCAGCCTCGTACAAGGTGAGGTCACAGAGGCCAATTTGCGCCATGAATCACGGTGTGCAGTGGGTGCTGGTTTATTTTTTTTTTATATAGAGCTTCTTTACCCAGGAAAACTTCATCCGAGTCAAGACTCAAACCCAGCGCCTCCTTGCTGTGAAGCCGGAGTGTAACGGCTGCACCACCCTGCTGCCCTGGTTAAATGCAGAAGTTTACAGACTGCCATAGATCAATGTTCCCAACCGTTTTTTATGGACCTGCGGGCCACTATCCATCCTCAAACAAAATTGTGGCCAACGATGCCATGAAAACAAACTTGGCGTTTTCTGAAATGATCGTATCTGCAACAGTTCCGCAGACCACTTCCTACGGCCTGGCGGAGTCTCTCCACCATCGCTCCGCAAACCGCACGTTACGGTAATGCCCAAGATCACATTGCACGCGAGACCCCTAATAGCAGGGCAAGCAGAAGGCAGCACAGCAAGTGGGCTAATGAACTATGTGTATAAGTTTTTCCACGTTATATTCTCATACAAAGAGTTTTTTTCTTTATTGGCATTGCCTTTTTCTAGAAAAAAATATGAAAAGGGACTGGCCAGACATCAGTGCAGGACCCTCCATATAAAGCAAATCCTGTGACTCAGTTGAGGGTTATGACTGGGACTAGTAATGCAGTAAATTTCCACACATACCAGCATGCAACCAAATCCGTGGCGAGCCCCTGTAATTCCATCATCATATGGTCTGCGTTGTACAGCATCAGCTTTACGCACAAGGTAGCGGTTGTTACCCAATGCTCGCTCGCTCACCCTCTCCCTGTGCCACATCCACAAGTGCTCATTTCATCCTGCAGCCCTTCCCAGACCCACCAGGGGGGAATTGTTTGTTACCGCTCACTGCTCTACGCAGAGCAGCGAGCAGCTCGAGTAGCTCGTTACGGTAATGACTGAATTAATCTTAACGGACGACGTTGGCTGCAACGTTCAACGCGGCTCAACACGCGTGCCCGTAAGCGGCCAACGCAAGCACATATAAAGCAACATGAAGGGAAGATTAACGCTCCGGCCATTGGCCCTTCATCCATGGGGAAAGGGCAAGCGTAGACTTTGATGAAGATCCAGGAACACTCGGTTTCCACGACTGTAGGTGCACTGCAGACATAAACACGTGCCAGGGGATGCATGTATCATCGTCTACCACCAAGTGGCCGTGAATGCCCCACATCGTCGTGCCAAGCTTAGTACACAGCATGGCCATATGGAGTGGGGAAGGGCTGTTGGTCAACAAAAACAAAGACCATTGGGGAAAGCACTGTTAGCAAGAACCTTGTACTATCAGCACGGCCCGTGAAAATATGGTGTGGTAAGGACCAGGGTCAGCCATCTTTGTCTACTCAGTGGTGATGGCTAAACACTGCAGGCTATGGGAGGCCTAGTACTGGTTCAGATGTTCAGACCACTGATGTTAGCCATTGCCAGGAATTGAACTCAAGTTACCAAGTTCATAGTGCAGTGCATTTTACCACTGTGCCACTGCACTCCCACTATGCTGGCACGCACACACATCGACTCACAAACACGAGCACACACGCGCTCACATACAAAAAAGATCCCCGTATAGCCTTAACAGACTGTAGGGTCAAGTGCCGTTAGCGAGCACCTATAAAGGTCGACACGGCACACGAGGGGGTGGGTGACCAGCATGACGCCCGGCCGCCTTTGTCTCCCGAGTGGCAATGTTTACACACCGCACTAGGTACTCATTTGAGGCTGAGTCGACCTAGGGGAGGCCCAGGACCGGTTGAGAAAATCGTCACTGGTGTTGGCCGTAAGCGGGATTCGAACTCGGTTCGCCAGATTTGTCGCCCAACGTGCTAACCACTGGGCCACCGCTCCCCAGACACACAAAGGGTCACATACATACACGCGCACACACTTATGCACAATCACACGACGCGTTCGCACACACTCGCGATCACACAAACGGCCACACGCACGGTCGCACACAAACGGCCGGAGACGCAAATGATCGTATGCGACCACTCACAGACGCCCACGCGGTCGCGTATGCACACCTTGCTTGATGATGCGGTAGTTGCCGCTCGGCTCCTTCTCCCACAGCCCGTAGCAGTGGCTGTTGTCCAGGCAGGGGATGGTGCCGTTGTGGGAACGCGCAGCTGGGCCCGGCCCAGCGGCCGAGCCGTTACTCACCGTGTCGTCCGACCACGCACAGAACATCTCTCCGCTCGGCTTGGAGCCTGCGGAACAACAACAACAATAATAATATTAATATTTAATCGGTACATTTGATATTGCGCAATGCCAGGCGAGAGACGAGATGGACAGAAATTGTGTTTTACGTTTAAGTCGCACTCTCATCGGACGATGTTTCACGAGAGCTGGAAGCCATCCCAAGGCGCATATTTCAAATAAGTTTTTGAATATACGGACCATAAAGTGGCACAGAATGGCCCATTTATGCCGAAGGTCATCAGGAGACGTTTAATGCATCCTGCGAAGTAGACCAAGTGTTGTATTTTACAGTTATTGCACTCGCAGTATTAACCTAGGTGGCCTGTCAGACTCGAACCGCAAGCCTCAGCAACAAGCATCAACCACCTTTACCGTTGAGGCATGCTACCGCCCTAAACATGGGAGCATGTACACAATGCATACGCACATACAAGTCATGCACACACGCAGGCACAATGCAAACAATACGAGCACATCCACACACACAAATACAGATCATACACGAATACAACACACAAATAATGCACGCACAAAAGTACAAATTGTCTATGATCATAAAGCAACAGACACACACGTATGGAGATCATACACCCACACACAAAACACACACACAAACATACAAAAATACACAACAGCCACTGGCACACATATACAAAGACAAGGATCAACCTTCGAGCCATACAGACTGTTGGGGCAAGTACTGTTAGCGAGCACCTATTAAGGATGGAATGGCGGACATGTGATGATCACAATCTCTGCCCGCCTGTCAGTGATGCCATGGGAAGTGCAAACCAAGTAACCCGGAGACCTGGATTCAATACCTAGCCATGACTAACATTGTAACTAACATAACTAACACAAGTGAGTGATATTTGACCTGGTCCTGGGCAAGATCACCACCCCTCGTCCCCACCATCCCACACTGACCAACACAACATTGCTAGGGTGAACCTTCAGTACGCAGCGCATAAACACGAAGGTCGCCAAATTGTAATGTTAATTTATAATAATGCATAAGTATTATTATTAGAAATGCAATGGCGAGGTGATTATTTTCGCACTGCCAGAAATATTAGAGAGCAGTCCGTCTGATTTCCACGGCAAATTAAACGCACACGCGTAACCCAGGAAAGTCCTCCAGAGATCGTTAGGGTTCTCAACTAACCAATCAGTTTCACATGAATCTCGATGCACAAAGCCAATCTGTTGTGTTCCACTGGTGTCTGCACACAGTGGGTATTTTAACAGCGTGTGCTCGAGAAGATCAGCAAACTGTGTGAGGTCGCTATAATCAAATGCAGTTATTTTGTTTTGACAACAAAAGCATCTCTGCTGTCCTTTGGCTAGACTGGTTGTGTTCTGCATGGATTTTCTTTGGGTTCTCCGGTTTCCTTCCATAGCTTTCAACAACATCTTGCAATAATAATTGCTTTTAAGAGCTGCTCTTCATGATAGCCGTGTCAAGCGTTCTTCCGCTTTCCTTTGCGACGTTTCACCTCCCATGTCAGAGGCATCATCAGGCTAATGGTGCCGCCAACTTGGGAGGAGGAATGCTCAACACGGTTATCCTGCAAGAGCAGCGCTTGAGAAAAATTCCCATACATCAAGCCGTGAAAACCTTCATGGAAGAACATGCACGGTCACTGGTACGGGCGAAACATTTGCAATTCTGTCCTAAGAAGCGAAAACACTCATCAAATGGCATTGGCTAAACATCGAAATGCCAGCAGACACACAACCCCTTGTCAATCCATTGCTGGATGAAGGCCTCCCCCCCATGCTGTATCAATCACCGGGTTTTATTGACAATACTTCACCATTTTGGTCAATGCGGGTTGGTGGAGGGAACCAAAGACCTGCTCCTCCTTCACCAACACGGCGAGTGACAGGGAATTAAACTCGGTTAACCGAGTCCATAACACAAAGTGCTAACCACTGCACCACTGATCCCCCAATCATCCTAATGTAAGAGCATGATAACTAATATTTAACCTCAGTGAGGCTTTTCTGACTAAATAATTGGCTTAAAAAAAATATCTCCAATTATTAATATTGATGAGCAGACATCAAACCCACTCCCTTTACAACTGCTGGGCGACACACTATACACCAAACGCTGGAAACGACCCCACCAAAAAATCAATAACAGGCGAACCCACGAGCCGGCAGTGCGTTAAGGTTAAAAGTATCATATCCATGAAAATTAAATGCACATTTTGGTGACTTCAAATGATTCATCAGTGCCACATAGAAACATCATACGTCCACTTGTGAGAAACACTACACTGCCAGGAACCTCGGCAGCACAGTTCGACCTTTGAGGATTGCCTCTCGTCGACTCAGCCAATTGGGGAGGTCAACGTGTGGTTTTTTATACCAATATTCGATGCAAACAGGCACACGGTGTGTGTGGTCGCACACATGTGTATGCTAATGGCTCATGCACACATTAGAATTTATCAAATTAACTTCTTCTTTGCGATTCTTCGAAGCACGATGGTCAGCTTCTGGACATCGTTGTCTTTCAGCTCGGCTTCGAAGTGTTTGGTAGAATTCGCAGGCAACACCAAGTATTACCTGACAGGGGTCGCGACGTGAACGCTGCTACCTTGACCCCCATCAAATTAACTGAAGTGTGTAAAGATAAGGGCCCGTTATCCTCTAGCTAAGGATATCCACAGGGTGGGGAATTATCTTAAAAAAAAAAGCGGCATTGGAGAAATAAAGAAGTAAACAATAGATGGAGAAAGAATGAACCATATTAGACTTAGGACAGTCATTAGAACAACTAATGCAAACGAACGCCACGTAATGAGCGATACGAGAAAAACAAAAGCCATGTGTAGGAAAAGTTGAATGCACAAAAGAAAATAATGGTTGGAGGGACAACAGCAGACTAGGTTTATCCAGGGCAATTACTGTAGGCAGACTGGAATAAAAAGAAATGCTGAAATAAATAGGAGAGCAAAAGCAGGTTGAAGTGCTTTTGTAAAACTGAATCTGACAGTGAAAGCAACATTCCGAGACGCCTAAAGAAGAATGTTTTCAATAAGTATATATTTCCTTCTGTGGCATGCATCACCACGTTGGTCAGCGCAGATTATCTTAAGGGAGGAGGGCACAGCACCGGTCCAGATATCACTGCCACTGATGTTAGCCATTGCCAGATATTGAACTCAGGTCACCAGGTTATCACGTAGTGTGATAAGCCCTGCACCACCGCTCAACCCACACGGAAAACATATTTTGTTAATAGGCATTATTATGCTTAAAACTCCGTGAGATTTTCCTCGCTAAATAAAGGCCATTGCCATTGTCACACAAGTTTATTAACCTTCACGGAGGACCGTGAAAAGAGCAATATGCAAATATTAAACACGCTGACCTGACATTTAACCTTTTTTTAGTAAGCTCTGTTGTCACATTCCAAATGCACAGGAATGATGACCACGTTTAAAAGTAACGACGGGCGCGTTAGCGTACTAGTAACATCGTGTTATCAAAACGTTCTCACTGCCCCACGTCTCCTGTGAATTGCAATGAAATGCGGTTCATTAACACTTACGGTACAGTGTGGTTCACATTGTGCACAAGATAATAAACGTTGTAGGTGTTTAAACGTCCATCAATACAGTGCCGTGCTCACTAAATATTTAAAGACATTCAGGTTGTGACAAAAGAAAATGAAATAATGCAACAAGCTTCGAAGGAGTGGGCCTTTATCGGACTTTATTACATACAGTAAAGGGGCCTGCGGACAACACGCAGGTCTATTATGCGATTTTTTTTTGTTCTTTCTCCAAAGGCAATTTAATTGGCAAAAATTCCTAGCCTGGAGTAGCTCCGCTCTTTGGGGATCTAATGCACTGTGTCAGCGGACTGAGGCAGCTCTTTTGAAATACCGAGTAAGACAAGTCAAGGGCATGTAAGCCGGGGACTGGGCGCAGGGTGAACACTGTCTCCGTTCAATGAGAGATCCCTCTGGAGTGTCAGCCTCAATAGAATCAGCTCCCAGACTGATCGTCGCACAACAAGCGATTGGCACTGACGCACGCTGCTGAAACCTTTAAGATAAAAGTTCTGCTCTGATAAAAGAACTAAAATCAGCATTTTTTTTCCCTCCAAAAATAGTTGGAAACACATTCGTCAGCAAAAGAAGATATCCCTCTGAACTATTACATTAGTATTGTTATATCGCGCCATCCCTTGAAGGTTACATCTAGTAATCCGTATTCATACTGAGTTGGTTTATTAATACTCAGGATTTATGTTGTGGGTCACTTTCAAAGTTGGAATGCCAACGACGACACTGCATGTCATGGTCTATTTACAAATCGTTTTGGTCTTTAACATCTAGTTTTATGGCTACCTCGTCCTTGTAAAATACAGTAATAGAAAAAATAAAGATTTTATATTTGTACACCCTTTTTTAAAAGAGCATTTAAAAAAATGTCTGGCAAAACCATTTCAACGTATGTGGAAAACGCTTTATTCCACAGCTCGAAGGTCAAGAGACGCGACCCTTTTCTTATTCTCTGCGCCGCATTAGTGCGCTTAAAACGACAGAGCGAGGGACGGACGCACAAGGAAGGTCTGTGGCGTCAGAATAGCAAAACACAACACATCATCACAATCGCGGCCGGGCGCTCAGCCCGCCCTAATTGGGGTTTCTGTCGTCGGCAGGAATAACGGCGCTTTCCGGCCGATAACACGACTCCCGGTAACAGGAAGGCAGGCATTGCACGGAAACGGTGCTGCCAGCTACCATGCCCATTTGACTTACGATTTTTCTCTCTCGCTCGCTCGATCACATTTATCCAAGCGTACCTCTACAAGGGAGGCAGCCTTTCTTACAACAGGATGTGGTTGTGGGCATGAAACATCCGCTCTATCCTGCGCAGCAGAATCAATGTCGCGTGGTGGATGATTGGATTTTTTTTTGCCCGCGAAATAAATGCAGGAAACATAATTCTTCCTGCAGGATTGCAGTGTGAAGGGAATTTCCGGTAAGTGGGGTGCGATGATTTATAAAATTGCTAATATAAAAGCATTAATGCTTTAAAATCCATTCGAAATTGCGTGATGTAAGCATGTTGTCGCTTAAAAATCATGATGATTTAAACAAGATTACCAATATATAGAAAAACGTATAGCTTTCATAATTAACTAATCTACTGGCAAAAATAATAATCACCAGCTATATTTGCATAGTATCCGTATGAGATTTAATGAAAGTCATTTACATTACTGTAATCGTCTGAACGAATTTCAATAATAAAATCATGTTGCACTGCATAAAATAAATGGTGACAACGATCTTCATCATCATGACTTATAGACACAGTACCCATGCAGGTTCAGCGGCTTGATATTCAAAATAACCAACACTGCTGTCGATGGTTTGACATACCGCGCTTAAAGCACATGCACGAAACCTTTTCCATCTCCTAAAGAAGCTATTTCAGAGGCATGTCACACTATTTCACGAATGCTTTATGTCACGTCATAGTTCACAGAGTGACACCCCTCCCCAAGAGATCTAACACCAGTGACACCTACTCGACACTTCACCGTTCCCTCTCTGTATAAAAGTCCCGCACTGCCTTTGTTTCGTTCAGATCAGCCCGGGGAGCCCTCATCTATCAGTAGATAAATCATGGCTCATGATGATGGAATGGGTATGCTTGCACATGAAGATCAAGAGAATGTGTAACTGAGGGAATTTGCGATGCAGGAAACTATTATACACACACAGCAGTGTTCCGACAAAGGTGACATTCTGAGGTTTGACTCTTTTTGCATTAGCCCACAGCAAGCAATAATATCAATGCGCAATCTGAAAAAGTTAATCCAATCAATGGTGCAACATAAGCATCTCATAAGCACTGTGAACTTTGGAATGTACGTATCAAACAACACATTGATTTGTACCAAATGATCTATGATGTCCTCCACGTAAAGAAAATGCTTGCAACTCCCAAACCTACATTTGTTACGGACAAAACCGTTTCAGGTTTCTTTCTTAAACCGGAAAAAAACTCTCCCCTCGTCTCTTTAATATCGTTGGTTAGTTAGAACGTTTGTTGTATTGCAGGAATCCTACATCCAGAGCTTGCAAGCTCACTGGGTAGATGTCGCTGTGATCATAAACATCATCTATCAATACATGAGACTTAGCGCACTTCCTACATACAAATGCATGACCCCCGCGCATCGAGTTACAATAACACAAATTATTTGGATACGTAACGCAAGCCGGCTGCACCACCACTACCACCGCCGCCAGACTGTGGCATCCCCTTGAACCCCGCTTGCCTCGACCCTCTCTCCTGATGCAGCAGCGGGTGCCCTAACAATGGGAGGCGAACATGCGGCCTGGCGTGCTGCCCGTCAGCGCCAGACACGCCGGCACCGAGCTAGTCCCGCGTGGTCCAAAGCTGGCCCCGCCAGGGTGCGGCAGGGTGGGTGGGGAGGTTGGTGAGGGGTGGTTGGTGGGGGTTCCCTTTGCATCGCTATAGACGAAATGCCCAAAAAACACCAAACGGTGCACTCACGCCCCAGCACGCTCAGGCAAAGCCATCGAGAAATTACCGCTTGCGCAACGCTCGTAATTGCAGTGGCCATGTACTTCATTAAAGTGCACACAGAAATTCTGGACTGGCTGAGTGAGACTTCATGAATCGTGATCGCCAACTGTGAGGCTCTGCTGAGCTTTAACGTCTGAAAAATCAGATACACGCTGGTGTGCTGGGGAAAATGTGGCGAGGGCGATTAGTTAGGAAGCTTCATGCTGCTCAGGATTTTACTTTGTGATGCAGAGCTCAGCAGTCGAGCAATCTCACCTTGGTATTGCATTAGTTCACACTGGAAAGCTGCTATTTTGCATTAGTTTCACAATGGAAAACTCATAAATGCTAGTATAGAGATCGTGTATTCAGAAATAACACTACTCTTTACTGTACTCTTGCTGGGACTTAGTTGAGTAATAATAATAGCATTTATGGAGCGCCTTTCAGCCGAGGGTCACAAAGCGCTGCACAAGGGCTGTGGAGAGAACGGCATGTCAACAACATCAAGACAGATTAACTGAGAGTACATCAGCTGGGGCTCCAAATCATGATAGCAAACGTTCAAATCTCAGCCAGGGTCAATGTAGCCCAAAGCCACCATCACCAGCCCAACATTCCATTTGCAGTCAGTGAATGACAACCAACTGGTGATGCTGCATAACTTAGTGGCAGACCACCAGTGGTTTCCCACAACGCACAAACTGCTTCATGCCACAGGATTGGAATTTTTACCTGTGGCAAAAAAAAAGGTGAACTCACGCCAATACATGGCAAGAATAACGTGTCAATGCTATTCGAATTGTACAGACTCCTTATTGTGGGATTCATAATTCTTCGGTTCAATACAAATTGGTTACCACAGAACACAATAGTACACACGGCAGCCATAAGCGTGCCTGTCAAATCCTGCACAATACCCTTTAGAAACCGGTGGCAATATATGTGTAATTGATATGATAATTATTATTATTTAATCGTAAAAAGGTCTGTGGTTTTATCACAAGTGAAAACAACCATTCACTCACAGCACGGATATTGAATACTTGACCCAAATTAAAAGCCATGACGCTCATATGAAACTTTAAATTAATTTTTTTGTCTAAGCATATGTAAAACATCTAATTTTATCTAAACTTAGTAAAGTGCGTTGGAATTGGTTTAGTTTAATGGAATTGGTCTTCTTCTTCTTTGCGATTCTTCGAAGCACGATGGCTAGCTGTTAACACAACATGATTCCAAAAAATATTTTCTGTCTGCTCTATTACGATATATACGTGGGACGTTACCACATTTGTCAAAGTGGCAGGTGTCATTTGGCAGCCTCATAACCTGAGCCTGAACTCCTGCAAGGGGCAGAGATGTGCGTACTCAATTCATCGGCAAAGCATCACTCCTAACAAGAGCTTGACCACGTAAGTGAAACGGCGGCACTAATACACAACGCGTAGGAGCAAACAGTGTCGGAGGACTTTTGTCAAATGGTATGAAGACGCATCGATTAATCGGTTGACATCGACTCTAAAGATCGTTATAGATGCATTGAATCGCGTCGGGAACAAAGATGTTTTTCAATCCACATGTTTTATTTGTAGGGTGCAGTGGTGGCTCAGTGGTTAGTACAATGTACTATAAACTTCGGGATTGGAGTTTGATATTCTGCCACAGCTAGCGTCGCTTCATGGTGAGTGATATCTTTACTGATCCTCGAGCTGCCACCTTCATCAACCAGCGCTGACTAGCGTGGTGAAGTATAGTTGAACGTCTGCCATGACCGAAAACAAAGGGAGGCCTTCATGCGTTCACGTCGCGATCCCTGTCAGGTAGTACTTGGTATTGCCTGCGAATTCTACCAAACACTTCGAAGCCAAGCTGAAAGACGACAATGTCCAGAAGCTAGCCATCGTGCTTCGAAGAATCGCAAAGAAGAAGATCCAGTAGTATATTGACTCCGGGCTGTAAAGCATTACAGTATTATTTATACTTTGTGTCCAGTAGTAGCTTCATGTGACCCTCGCAGCCACTAGACTCTAGTGACTGCAGGCTGCTAGATTAAAGTTTCACGTTGGTTTTGTTTAACCTGGTGCCCACTCAAGAGACCATCATCAGTCATATTTACGTTCACCACAATATAAAAAAATCGAATCTTTATTCAAATCGTGATCCCAAAACGTCACACCGGTAGCCGTTTTCCTTCTGTAATTGTAAGGCATTGCATCACGCTGTGATCTGTGAGCAGCCACTGCGTTGTTGAGATGAGATTGGAGCATTTATGGCAGCGCTTGGCTATTAAGACCCTGCCATAAACCTTAGTGTAATGGAATTGGTTATGACAATCTATGATCTTATCTTACGCTCATAAAACCATTTTACGGCGCACTGTCCAGGACCACGCATCACAATGCGCACGTACCGAAATCTCTGTCACTTGTTCAGCAATTGAAGCCCGGCTGGGAAATCACATTTTACTGCTTCGTATGGGCTGGCCATTTGTGCGTGTCCATCCATCCATTTTCTGAAACCGCTTAATCCTGTACAGGGTCGCGGTGAGCCGGAGCCTATCCCGGCAGACACAGGGCGCAAGGCAGGGGTATATCCAGGATGGGACGCTAATCCATAATAGGGCACCGGGGCCAAATTAGTGAGGAGGCCAATTAACCTATGCAACAGCATGTTTTTGGACTGTGGGAGAAAACCGGAGTGCCGGGCAAAAACCCACACGGACACGGGGAGAACATGCAAACTCCACACAGAAAGGTCCCCGAGCCGGGATTCGGGGACCTTTTGCTGTGAGGCGGCAGCGCTACTCACCGCGGGGGTGGTTATCATTCAATCAAATTATCCGAGCTCATGCATTGTCTTCTTGCTTCTGTTCCGCATAACTCTCACTTCGGGCTCCAGCACGCCGCACTATCTCACTCGTCAGCCACCTCGCACACGGACAGGGAGCCCCCAGGATATGCAGAAGAACCACAGGGGTGCCCGATTATTCGCACGACTAACCAAGACATTAGCACACTAAAACACCGAGTCAGCAACTTATCCTTTGCACCATATCCTACAGGACGTTGGTGACAATGGTCTTCCACAAATCTCTGATGTTCGCAACATGCCAGCACAAACACAGACACTACAGCCATAGCCGACAGTAAGGGTTAGGTTATGTTATCCAGTACAGCACACGATGGAATGGGTGACCAGCAACCACGCTCGACTGACTGACTGCCTGCCTGTCTCCCCAGTGGTGATGCTTACACACACGAGGCTGAGTGGACCTTGGAGAACCCTGGGACCGGTTCAGAAAATCACCACTAGTGTTGGCCGTGAGCAAGAATCGAAGTCGGGTCAGCGTGTTCCTAGAGCAACACGCTAACCGCTGCGTCCATACTAACACACTGACTTGCTAACACGCCAGCACACTAACACACCAGTACACTCATTCGTCGGCACGCCAACAGGGCCTGCAACGGGATCATCACAGGTCATGATTCGGCCAGGATAGAAAAACAAGACCCTTCGCAGTTCCCCGTTCATCTCACTTGCTGTGGTGAACACTGTACAGTTTACATGCTGCAATACTGTACATATCAGCAATTTCTATTTGCCGTCTTCAGCAATTTTGTAACAGATGCAATATTAACAACACATAAGGTGACCCTTATGACCATAAAAGCCCCATGACTGACGTCCATAAAAGGCCATTAGGCAACATGTTGAGTTGAAACCTTGTTTAAGAAAGAATTTCTGACTTATTGTCTGTTCCAGCATGAGATTATAAGAACAGATCTTCACGTTCCAGTTTTGGAGCAATAACAACACAATTGCAGCCAACAACATTCCCAATGATTCCGCTGAAAAGTGGCCGCACGAAGAAATAATAGCGGCAATAATAACTTACTGTACAGCCATTTGTTAATCCACTGCTGGATGAAGGCCTCTCCTCACCGTGCAAGCCATGGAAATTATTTGACAATAGTCTAACATGTGTTTGAAAATTTGGATTTGCAACAAAGGAATGCAACATATCAATGTCCCTAAGAAGTGTATATTGTCTAATCTGGCATGTTTCACTCCACCGGTCAGTGCGGGTTGGGAGGTCTTAAAAACACATTAAAAATCGCTAACAACATGGCTGGGAACCAAACTCGAAGATCCGTGGCACCAACCACTGCTTCTCCCGAGCAGAGTTCTCAGGCTTAATCCACAAGCAAACCTGTCTGTACCACGAAGACGGATTGCACAAAACTAATCCACACTGGTGTTGTGTGGATGCCACTTACAGTGTGGGAGAGACCGTTTTGCACTGTCTGCTCAAATATTCATGGCTAACGGCGGTAAAATCCAGCGTCCATTTGGCTAAGGGTGCATCTCTCCATATGTGTTCGATGCCCTACATTTTTATATCTAGGCAGCAACACCCTTTGATCTACTACGGCACTGCCCCTGTGCCTTTAGGACGTCCAAATAATTATCAATAAATCACAATTATGTCGCCATTGCTCAGGTGTCAACTGAAGGCCATAACATTTGCAAGCGACTCCCTCTTGTCACAAGAAATGTATATTTATATTTCCTATGAATTATTCCCCAGGTGTTTTTCATAGGGAGATCGGCAGCATTTTTTTAAAGGCCCACAAAGGCGGCCATGAATGTCATCCGCTGTGTTCTTGATTTTAAAACGTCAGCAATTGCGTTGGCGACTGGATATTTTCGGCTAAAACCCTTGAAAATTGGACCACACGAGTATTTTAACGCAAAGAAGTTCACTTACAAGTGAGAAATATGTCATGGTCGTTAGTCACTGCATCCAGCCGATGTCTGAACAAAGCTTATCTTTTATTCTGACGTACACTCCAGCACCGCAGCAGTCACCCGAACAATACATTACCGTGTTGTTTATTTACCTATGTGGCCCATTCTCACTTACTGTGTAGAATTCGAATCCAGATGACCACCAAACAAAACAAAAAACTTAAACCTATCATTATGTTACACCACACTTGCAATAATAATAATAATAATAGCATTTATATAGCGCCTTTCACCCGAGGGTCACAAAGCGCCGTTGGATCTTAGATGATGATTTACATAGAATGATTCGTGAATTACAACAAGCACCCTCTTTTAAACGTGGATCGGTGGACATTGCATTGAGATGACTCTTAAGAGGACAAATGCATGGCCATGACCGTGATAAAAATTTCCAAATCGTGGTTCAATGCTGTTGTGGTAAAAAAAAAAACCCTTGCTGCGCATCATTGTTACCGGAAACAAGCGCGCACACAACCACAGCCAGTAACAATAGCATATGAAGGACATCCTAATTAACAAGCTGAAGACACCACAGCAGTCGATTATAATTGCACAGCAGCATGCGTCAGTGCGGAATGTAAAGTGCACTTGGCATCTATAAGTCGTGTTGTGGAAAGTGCGAATTAAAAACGGACTTTTTTGAGATGGATAATCTATTGTTTTGGAAACAAACAGGGCACACGGGTGGATGTGTATACTGAATACATTGTATACGTTGTTTATATAATTCTATACGTGGGGCTACAAGACCGGCCCAACCACCTGTGAATGTGGAGAAGCAGACCATACTATGGAACACTGCCTTGTCTACTACCCAACCTCTGCAGCTCAAAAGACCTTGCGGAGTTCAATGAAAATGCAAGGGGCTGTGTAAGAAAATGGGAAACTGTAATTTAACATGGCGCTTCGAAGAATCGCAAAGAAGAAGATATAATAAACACACATAACTGATAGATTACACATTTTTAAAAATGCACACGATGCACACTTAACAGACTGTTGGGCCGAGTGCTGTTAATGAGCACTGGACACCTATGAAACCCAGCAGGGGACATGAGGAGGTGGGTGACTAGCAACACACGCGGCTGGCTTTGTCTCCGTCGTGGTGATGTTTACACATCGCACCAGATTGTGCTGTACAGTACTAATTTGAGGCCGAGTCAACCTAGAATTCACACGATGCACACGCCAGCACAGCTTAAATCACACACGACATACATTACCCACTCACTGCACACAGTACACACATATAAAGACATATACTGTACTACATACCTCACACGTTACAAGAACAAACTCTAGTTGACAAAGTGAGTAGCTCACACACACTGCACATAACACAAGCACACGAACCGCAGGCGATTCAAATCGTTCCCATTATAGAACAAAAGCAGTCGCTAGCGCTGCATCCCCATCATCAGTCAGCATCTGTCGGAGCCCGCGGCTCCCGACTTGGGGGTTCCATGTGGTTCGCACCGCGTACCTGCACCAGGCACCAACGCCATCGCCGCCAGGCTCCAGGGAATGAGCGCGCCAGCCATGAGCGTCACCACCATCACCATGACCATCACTCGCCGCAGCTTGCTCCCCAAATCACGGCGACTCCGCCGGGATTCCAACCCCCACAGCGCGACGAGGGCGCGCTGACTAACGGCGGGACCTGCAACACGGCTCTCCCACGCCGGGCTCAGGGCGGGCAGAGAACGCGGTTCCCGGGCCGGTCAAGTACCTCGCTCGGGCCGTGTGGTGGACGGTGGTGGTGGTGGTGTGGGATGGTGAGGGGATGTGGAGGCGGCTCCGGGAAGACGTCACCGTCACCGAGACCCCTCCCATGCCCCCCGCCGCCTGCACCCCTTGCACAACAAAGGCTGCCAATTAAATGTTTTGTTTTAGAAACTAGACTGCATAAACAAATAAGCAGTGTTATTTATAGTCGGGCGGCGGCACTGTGGCGCAGTGAGCGGCGCTGCTGCCTCACAGCAAGACATCCCTGGGTTCGATCCCCCGGCCCGGGTGTTTGTTGTCTTGCTGTGTGGAGTATACATGTTCCCTCAGTATTCGCGTGGGTTTGCGCCGGGCACTCCGGTTTGCTCCCACAGTCCAAAGACATGCTGCTGCCATAGGTTAATTGACCTGACTAAATTGCCCCCGGTGCCCTGTGATGGACTGGCGTTCTATGGTGGGTGTATCCTTGCCTCGCGCCGTGTGTCTGTCGGGATAGCCTGTGGCTCACCGTGACACTATAGATTGTGGTTACTGATAATGTTGGGGCTGGAACGGTGCTACAGTGGCTAGTAGATTGCGCTATGAAACTGAGTCCTGGCCATGGATAACATAGCAGTGATAATAGTCAGACATGAACCAACCGGTTATGGGTGCTCCACCGTGACCAAAGCCATACCACGGACCCGTGTGGTGCAGTATTCTCAAATAATAACCAAGACTCACATGGCAAAGGGAAATGCTGTGGATTTAGGGCTGCAAAGTGTTAGCTGAATGTACATACAGGACTCATGGCCAATCGGGGGCTTGATTCGTTTTTTTATCGGTTTAAGTGTCACACTCGCCTGGAGGCTAATTACTCAATTCAATGCCGATGAGGCTCAAATTGGTCAGCGTTTAACACGGGACTCAACTATGTGGAACTTGAAGCTGACCCTGCCCTAGACCAGCCATTCTAAACCGGTAGGTCACGACCCATCAATGAACCGTGAGCGCCACCTAGTGGTCCGTGAAGACCAGACCCACGTGGGCCGCAAAGTGCAATAATGTTGAAAACCCCTGTCCGAGATGATCAACAACCGTAATTTTGGGGTCACAAATTCGGAAAGCTTAGTTTTTGGATTTTATGCCAAGCTACTTTTCAGCTTTCTCTCCCCTCTAGGGGACATCATGAGAATTTCCATTTTACACCATCGTCTAGCATGTACTGTGTTACATATAGCGTTCCGCCCAACTACCGGCAAGGTTCAACTTTAAATCCATGGCTGGAACAGACTGCCCTTCATCCCTTCAGGGCCGACAAAACAAGTATCACAACTAGGGAACCAAAAGTAGTTATTCGTTAGAGGAAAGTGAAATGCGCGTCACTAATTGTCACCACAACTTCGCTAGTTTAACGAGACACTTAACTATATTGATGTATCAAGGCTAGATATGAGAAATGTTCGGAAAAACTGCTCTTTCATGATAGCTGTGTCAAGCGTTCTTCCTCGCTTAATTGACTGGATTTAAATGGGTGTATTTTTATCATTGCAAACCACATTTTATTTTCTTGATTAATAATAATAGCATTTATAGAGCGCCTTTCACCCGAGGGTCACAAAGCGCTGCACAAGGCTGCGGAGAGAACGGCATGTCAGTAACATCAGGACAGATAAACTGAGAGTGAAGCAATCACGATAAACCATAGGACATAGATCATAAAGACAGCAGAAAATCAAAACAATAACAGTAGCAGCCACAGAGAGCCTTCCATCCGAGGGCCACAAAGCGCCGCACAAGGCAGCGGAGAGAACGACAAACCAACAACGACAGAGAACGATAATCAGACAGCGTTGAGCCGCAAAGTGGTCCTAGCACGACGGCTTGAAGGCTTTACGGAACAAGTACGTTTTAAGACGAGATTTGAAGATGTTCAAGGACTCCGCTGAACGAATTTCCAATGGAAGAGCATTCCAGTCTTGGAGCAACGCGTGAGAAGGCTCTGTCTCCCATAGAGTGGAGGTGCGACCTGGGAACATGCAGCGAGCGAGTATTGGAGGATCGTAGTTGTCGTGTTGAGGAGGGTGCCTGAAGAAGGTCACAGATGTATGTCCGAGCTGCGTCAGAGAGAGCCTTGTAAGTGAGCAGGAGGATCTTGAATTAAATCCTGTATTTAACGGGTAACCAATGGAGAGACATCAGTACTGGGGTTATGTGATCACGGAAGGGTGTGCCAGTGAGGACTCTGGCAGCCGCATTCTGCACACGTTGGAGACGATTGATCAGGTAGGCATGGATGCCAGGAAGCAGTGCATTGCAATAATCTATTCGTGTGGAGATGAAGATGTGTATTAGTTTCTCAGCATCAGCAGGTGACAGGATGTTTTGCAGTCTGGCTATATTTCTGAGATGAAAATAGGCTACCTTCGTCACCTTGTTGATTTGTGTCTCGAAAGTGAGTGAGGAATCAAGAGTCACACCTAGACTCCGGACTGCCTTAGCAACTTCAGTTGTCTGGTCGCCAAGCATCAATTGGATAGGTTCAGTCTTGGACACTTGCTGTGGGGTTCCGACAAGCAAGACCTCTGTTTTTTCGCCGTTTAGTTTTAGAAAATTTGAATTGAGCCAGGCCTTCACAGTAGACAGTGAAGAAGACATGCAAAGACCCGACGGATTTACGGGAGGCTTTGCATGGATATAGATTTGGATGTCATCGGCATAGCAATGGTAGCTAAGATTGAGGCTGCGTAGGATATGGCCAAGAGGTTGTAAATAGATGCTGAAGAGGAGTGGGCCGAGGACTGAACCCTGAGGAACTCCAGACAAAACCGGATGAAGCTCCGAGTTTTGTCCTTCAAGGGTAACAAACTGCTTCCGGTCGGAAAGATAGGATCCCAGCCAATTCAAGGCAGATCCAGAGATCCCCATACTCTCAAGTCGCTCAAGTAGGATCCGGTGATTGACGGTGTCAAAGGCAGCACTCAGGTCCAGGAGGACAAGAATACTTGGCAAGCCTTTATCAGCAGCGACGAGTAGATCATCAACTACTTTTACCAAGGCAGTTTCGGTACTATGGCCAAGTCTGAACCCAGATTGAAAGGGATCGAGGAGGTCGTTGTTAAGAAGATGTTTCTGGAGTTGTGCAACTACTGCTCGTTCAAGGACCTTAGAGATAAATGGTAGATTTGAGATGGGACGATAATTATCAAGGATGCTGCAATCGAGGCCTGGTTTTTTAAGCAGGGGGGTAACTGCGGCACATTTGAACAGTGGGGGAAAGATACCGGAGTGGAATGAGTTATTGAACACATTAGTAACGTACGAGGCCAGGGGTTCGAAATTAGCCCGGATGATTTTCGATGGGAAAGGATCCAAGGTGCAGTTTGAGGGCCGGGATCTGGTAACTAGGAAGGAGACCTAAGATGCTGTCACGGAAGGTGGAGGAACGATTATTGGGCTATTGGTTGATGATTGAGGCCGAGTAGAGATACGATTGGCTTCAGTTTTTCTCAGAGAAAAACTGAATCAACTGATCCGCCTGATCTTTATTAGTAACGGGAGACGAGGTTGAGTGACTGGCAGGACGAAGGAGCTGATTAAAGGTCGAAAAGAGAAACTTGGGCTTGTCACAGTTATCTGCCAGAATGCTGGAAAAATGGCTGGTGCGGGCATATATTATTTTATTACGGATATTAATCTTGCGTATTAAAAAATCCACAATATTGATCAATGTCTGGGTGACCTAGGGAGACCTCTTGTTCCAAAAACAAACATCGAGCAGTTATAGTTACGTGACTATTGAAACAGTGGAGGCAAAACATGTTTACCACTGCTTCTACACAATGGCCAAGTGTTACTCAGGGAAACACATTTGTCACTTACACCGTAGTTTGATTACGAATTTGGTCAACTGTTATTAAAGCCGGATTAAAACAGCTCCGCTATATTCACGTTACAGCCTGATATGATTTACAGGAGCTGCATTTAGGATAGACTGGCCCTATGTCTGCCGGGATAGGCTCCGGCTCACCGCGACCCTGTACAGGATTAAGCGGTTTCTGAAAATGAATGAATGAATGAATGGCTATCATGGGAATGTGGGATTAGAACTGGCTCAGGGTCAATGAGGCTGAGCGGCGCCCCCTGCCGCGATTCAATAGGGACACCGACTCGCCTTGGTTGGTTAAGTGGGCCCTCTAGTGGTCCGCTGAAGTATGACGCTATAATTAATAGGTATATTATGCAATGCCACTTGCATCATTTGGACCGACTGCACACGAGTTTGGCTCTATATATTCTGGCCAGAAGTGGACCCGGGTGGGGGAAGGAGGGATGAACGGCCAATCCCACCACCACTTACACTCAAAATGTGTCGACGGCCTGTGTATCCTAAACCCTTTTTTAATGTTGTATTGTACATTGTATTTTAAATTATTTAAATTACATAGGAACAACATAACGTATATGCAATCACTTAACTTAAATGAGCGACTTGGTACAATTTGGCCTCTAATGTTTAGCTGGCTATGCCATTGCTTTAAGGCACGATTCAAAAACTTTCCAACGCGTTCTCACGATATTGTGAATAACAAAATCTGTGCACTTTGTGTATTAACCCTTGTATCAAATGATGGTAAAAATGCAAGAAACACACAAACTGACCACCGCCACTCTGCATACGGTCCCTCACACACAATCAATAAAGCGTCTGGTGCGATTCCCCGAACGGTTTATTGCTTTTATAAGTGGAAACAGATTTCCTAGGGCTGGTATTACAAAACGTAAACACGGCTGAAGATACATCGGCATTGAAGGCAACAGAGTTCCCATCACAGTAACGCACAAACGAGGTGGATGCCCCTTCACTCGACCGTAGAAAGCCACGGGTGGGCTGCAATGGATCGAGAGGACCTGCAAAGCTCAAGCACCGAAGCCCTACTTTTCACAGATTACCACAAACTTTACAACTACATATTGCCGAGATCTGTACTGTATTTTCTGTGGGGATATGATTCACACAAGTTAACAAGCATCGCTGATTACGCCCCGGCCTCACTTCATATACATTAATACTTTTCACATAATGAATGTCAATTACAACAGTGTATTGTGTCTATCATTAAATGTCGCATATTGACTTGTAACTTTCAGCGCAACGACGTTATAAAAATATCAAACATTCAACTATAACAATTCTAACTCCAACATCACCCAACTCCTATAAATGGACTCTGCAGGAGTTACAATATAACCACAGTAGCAACTGGAGCACTCATTTGCGCGATCACCAACGACCAGACGCCACAACAGGCTTTCACCTGCAGTACAACAAATAGGCCACACGAGCAAAAATGCAACAGGAGGAACAGATAATTGCACATCACGAGCAGCTACGGAGTCATGCAATTAAACCAGGCTGAATTGTCAGGCTTACACCGCATGTACCGCATGTGCAAATAAAAAACACCTGTTAACTACCGT
The DNA here is from genome assembly GCA_036362915.1 of Geotria australis. Lineage (NCBI taxonomy): Eukaryota > Metazoa > Chordata > Hyperoartia > Petromyzontiformes > Geotriidae > Geotria > Geotria australis. The sequence continues at coordinate 598,831 of JAZEWU010000005.1, forward strand.
GTGAAACTAATCAAGAATCTAAACGATGAGCTACTCATAAGAAAAATGTACCCATTAGCCATCTTTGTAACTGCCATACACACATACTTAGCCTTTTCTCCAGCTGTAATAACGAATCGATTGTTACATGAGAGATTTGCTTCATAAGATGGACGATGTACGAAAATAATGGATTGAGCTGGCAATGTTGTGCAAGCACAGGCTAAAGACACCTCACCATCGGCAATGTTACAACTGCCCAAAAAATGTGCCACTGCCAAAAATGTTTGCCGACTCTATATCTCTCTGTTGTGAGCCAGTGTAAATGGCAGTAGTCAGGCGGATTTAGTCTGAATAAGCAAATGGGTTAGAACAAAAAATACACATGCACTGTACCACTTAGCATCATTTGATCCCATGATTAAATTTGGAAAAATATACTTGGGACTCAATCTTTCTTTCCTACCTTGGTAAAATAAGTATATTGGCCAATAGAGTACTTTTTAGCATTATTGGGCAGCTGCATAAAATATCCTGATATTTTCCCCATAGTTTTTCAACGAAAATCAGTATGAATTAAGGAAACATTTCATGCAACTGGCCCAAAGGCCTTGAAAGTGGAAAAAGAGAATGCTAGTTCCCTCTTCATTATAGGCACATGGGTTTTTGCTTACAGGAAAAAACACAAGCCAATGACGATGTCCAAGAGCTTGACTTATATTACTTCAGGTATGTTAGTACCTAAATAAAAACTAGCCAACATGTCTACACTTGCAGAACACTGCTCTCATTTTGTATTATAGGACAGCTCACAGGACGCTGTGCAAATTGACGGTATCCAGCAAAACAAAACGTTCAATAAATAAACATGGTAAAATTCAAAGTCAAAAACTACAAAACATATTTGTTCAATGTTCACCTCAGCTTTCGGAGTACCATCAAACGCAATTCAGAAGGAGTTGTATCGTTCACTGCAGGGCCTTGAGTACAAGACACTTCCACTTATAAATAGGTAGGAAAATACTAGTTTTTTTTTAACACAGCCAACAAGTGTAAACATGTATACAACATCGTCAAACATACATTCTCAGTAAATAATTTGTAATGCGATATTAATCAGTCTATTAATTCACGCTGTGATGACTTCGTTACAAGCAGACACACGTGATTGCAATGCGTATCCTTCAAACACCAGCTATTACACGATCACAATGGAAATATGCAAGAGCACCAATAACCTTCAGAAGTACGATTGTGGGAATAAAAAAACCCTCTTAAAACTAAATGGAACACACAGACAGCTTTGGTGGCAACGAGGCCTTGTGGCTTGTATACATGCCAGAGCCTTTTTTGCAATGGCTCTGAGAGTGATGTTTATCTCCACCTACTGACATTGGAAAGGCATTGTTAAGATTTATTGTCTACAAATTGAATATTAAAATACCCTGTGACATTATTTATCAAGAGTACGCCATTGATTGCTGGTATCAGTCCAATGTTAAAACAGCAAAAGGACACCTAGAAAAATAATGGTTTCAAAGTCTTCTTTCTGGTCACAACAAACAGGCACTCCACTGGTCAACTAAAACGATGCAACTGTTTTTGCAGCAATTATAAATAAAAACGAATCTTAAGTTTATTAAAGGAAATTGGTACTTTCACAACCTTACATTGTATCTGACAATAACATAACTTTTCAGCTACCACAAAGATATCCGATGAGGCTCCATAGGGTATTTTACAAATATCAGTTTACTCTGTGCCATTGCCTATCAAGTAATCAATCTCACTATCCTGTATGCGATAGCCTTCTCTTATGCCTTAGACATTTTCTCCAGACACTGTCAATCAACATATATTGTATGACCTTGTGTTATTGTATGAAAACAACAAATGGGATCTGCTTTATTATACTCGGACATTGAAACACAATATGACAGGACCACGTCCACAACACTAACACTGTAAGCTTAAATGAACGGAACACAGATAATCTTTTGTGGCCTTGCAACTTACATTTCAGGATACCAGGAAGACTTGTGACGCCATGGCAGTAAACCAGGTATGGAACATTATAATGTCCCCACAAATCAGAGCAGACATACCAATAGGTTGTGACCTATTAAGCATCCGTGTGAAGTACGCTCAAACGCACAATTGTGTGTACTAGAGACGTAAATAGACAGGTCTTTCCAAAGGATCACTCCAAGTCTTATTAATTAACCCTATATTGTAGTGATACTGCATTGGCAGCAGCGGATAAGCACAAATAACAAAAACCCACATTAGTTAAGAACTCTGCCCTGAAAGGAAAGAAAAAATGTATAATAGGCGATGATTTGGGTGAATAGCCACTTTTTCTTATTTCCTACAGTAAGTCAGATGATTACGAACACAGCACTTCCACTTGCAGACACCTATTTAGCCAACGTGTAATATTAAGATTGTTGAATTGATAACATATGAAACCGGCTGAGCAATGCGATCTTTTTGATAGTGCCACAAAAAACAATGAACCTCATCATGATTGACAAAAGTGCCCAGCACCCAGTCTCATTTAACCCAATTTAAGCCCAAAAGGTGACCTCATGTTATGACAGCCCAACTGCCAACTGCGCAAACATCTGTTTTCCCCATTTTTATTTGAACAAGATGGATATTATGACTGAACCATGTCAAAATAATGGTGCAGGTACTTCTAGCTTTGTTGGTGAAATTAATGTATTTGAAATGTGTTTTGGTGATTTTTGCTAACAAGAAATCTAAAAACATTTACTGTGCTGTCTTGACAAAACTGTTAATTTTTAAAACTTGCAGTGGACTAGAGTGCACACTTCACTTTTTGTGAAGAATTGTTTTTCTTATCGGTGCACATGAATAACATTTTATAGTGATACAAATGTCATGCCAATATGAACAAAAAAGAATAGTCAAGTATAATTCACATATTGACAGCAAACGGCAATACCTAATGTGGCAGAAAAATGGCTACATCGCCACAATTTGTTGACGATTCAACCCTTGTTGGACACTGCAAAACAGTGAACACTACCTTCTGAACAACAGGTGAATTATACTCAATGTCTCTAAAAGTTCTCACCTGGTAAAATAATGGCTGCTGAACCACAAAGTGTCATAAGTGGCAGACAAGAGAGGATGCAACAGTTTGGCTGAACTAGATGATGGTGTGGACCCTCCAGGCATCGGTTTCGGGGCTCAAGACTCGTGATCCGGATCCACGTGCCGAACTGGTCACCTCTTCACACCGATGTCTCGGATTGAACACTGAACCTCTTGCCCTTGTGGTCATCCAGTCTAATGCGTGCTTGGCTACAAGAAAATCAAAGGTGAGACAGTCAGCGCACAGGCAATCGTCAGCAATAACGCACACATGGACATTTCATGGACAATTGCGTCGGGAATAACATTCAAGCAATATTTTAATTAACGCCTTTGCAGTTTCCATTTGCAGCAAAGCATACTTACATATCGCACATTCAAAGCAACGTAAAAACAAACAGGGATATTGCATTGTTCATGCACTGTGGGTGACTGACGTTTAGCATTGCATTTTGTTCCCAGTGCACCTTCTGATCACTCATGTGATTTTGTCAAGATTGTGCACAAACGGTGCGGCACACTGATAAAAATTCATTGCTCACAGAGCCTCTTATCTTGTGCATCCATAACTATTTCTCCCCAGGATACCGATTGCCTACACACTGTGTAATGACAGGAGGTGCACATCATGTACAAGTCTGAGGAGAGACGATCATGCATTGGTAGATAATTGTCATTCAAGCAACACAAGCGAGGTCACCTCACAAATGCACTGGGGCTCGCATGCTCGCAAGGCATTGTTTGATGCAAAGTTTTCAAGCCATTGACTGACAGTGCAACACCAACTTACCTATGCAGGCCACAATTCTAAACGGGGCATGAGGTAGATGGGCTGATAATATAGGGATGAGATAAGCTTGTCAGAAAGCAAATCTCAAACAAGACATATTTATAGCTGTGCTCTTTAACAGGTACATCATGACAATGTGGGATTATGCAAATACATTTCGTAAATGCGCCACATACGGCCAGCTTGTCAGCCCACTGTTGGATGAAGGGCTCCCTGTGCCTTAAGGGTTGTGAGGGATACTTGACCATATTTCACCACGCTGGTTACTGTGAGTTTATCAAAGTTGGGGGAGTGCAGAACAGTGAATTTTAATGCTGTCTATTATTCACAACGCCTGTAACACCAGGCTGCATTTTGCACACAGTGGTAATCACTTATACTCCATCCTGCTTAGCTTATGAGATCCAATAGACCATGGGTGTAATATCCACATGCATGGTGTATATTTGGATCAGCATTTTAAACATTGGTTTCAGGGTTGATAAAATACATACCATCTGTGAGATGTAAACAGTGCTTCTCATCATAACCAAAGAAATGTAGAGCAGGGAAACATCCTGACTAGACTTTCTTCCATGTATTAATTTCCCTGGCCACATAATTAATTAACTACCTTGCAACAGACCATCAGTGTTAATTTTGTAAGCATTTTTTTTATTTAAATCACAAGTCTTAGTCTAGTTGACGAAAAGCTGTGGAAATGTATTCAAAAGTTAGTCTGTGGATTTTATTTAGTCATTCTGTTCGTTTAATTGAACAAAGCAGGAAAAAAATTGATCAACTCCTAGTTATTCATGTTAGTGTGATGAGAGCACATTCCCTTGGTGAAAGGCACTCTAAAAATGTGAATTATGACAAATACCATTTTTGGTCTTCCATAATGTTTTACTGGCTCTATTCACGTTACTCAATAAATAAACTTAATCTGCATCTTCCTTCTGACTTGCAAATTTCAATCTCATCATCGTTAGTCATGCATTTTGTCTTTGGCAGGTAGTCAGTCAACAACATTCTTGATTTGTTCACCGAGTCATCATTGGCTAAATTTAAAAACACGTTATTGACGAATATTTTCGTCACTAAATCTTGTTAATAAAATTACCACACCAAAACGTCAACAGTAAAGGAAAGCAGACTTAAACAATGGCAACCGCTGCACAGTCTACTACTCCTACAAGGGAACACATCTTTTTGTAATACTGCGTAGGCAGCGGTGCAGCAGCACAAATAACAAAACCTCGACACATTTGTCAACAACACTGCTTAAAGAGGGGAAAACATATACACTCCTATAGTGGTGGATGTGACAATACCTCTTGTTGGCAGAGCTATCGGTCTTCTCAGTGCTCCCAGTCACTGCCCTCCACATGGACGTCTTGTCCATTTCCTGCGAGATGTTGATGACGGACGGGTCCTCGTGACTACACAAGGGGTGGGGGGCAGTGTGGGGCAGGATGGAGTGGGGATGGTCACATTAGCGGCAGTACCACACCAAGCAACGTTTCTTCATTACTCCGGACGTCTTGGCGACAACGCAGTCTACGATCCAGCGTTTGTCTTGGAAGGAAGGGTTGGTGGATCACACGGAAATCATCCCATTCGTGAGACTCACAACCCATTGTTAATAATATTACTATGTTATTGTTTATTTGACACGTATCATTGATTTGTTGAAGACAGGCACATCGCGTCGGTTATGTGAACAGAGCACTCAGTGGAACCTGCATGGGCTGCACTCACGTATACTTGATGCTCTTGATGGGGATGTTGAGAACGTCTCCCCCTTTCAGGGCCATCTGCACGGTGCCCACGTCAGACACCTCAATTATTCCGTCCGGGTCCTGCAACAGCACAGCCATGCACAATAATACGCGCATATGCTAAGTAAGCAAACTCAAATGTTTTTATTGTTAATCACAGTTCAGTTGCCTCCTTATCACGCTCATATTGCTACTGCCATGGTTACTGTTCCAATGACTTTCACTCATTGATTCCTCCACTCATGTTAAGGACTGTGTTCAACTAACATACTGCAGGTTACAACTTATTTTTCTGCTACTTCCTTCACACTGCACAACTTTGGAATTCCCTCCCATCGTCATCTATTTTCAAAACTTCTTAGATCCGTGATCAATTCAAGAAATGTGTTAACCTACCAATTACACATTTAAGTGTTGTTTGTTGCTGACCACTTGGTGTTTTAGCCCATGAGACCACGTGCTCAACAATCGTTTTACAAATAAAAATTGCTATGCAGTGGCTCAAGACCTATAACACAAAGTGGCCGAGAATAGAGAGAGACGTATTAATGGGAAATGTTAGGAGGTGACAAGCTTCTTGAACCAAGTTAGACAGGAAAGGCAGATTTGGACAGGCAATTCCTTTGTGTGTATAGAAATAGCCAGAAAACCAGCTCCATCTGCAACGAGGGCAGCTGTGCGCCGTGTGGATGACAGCGGTCGGCCAAGCGTGGAAACCATATCCTCCAAATTAGAGTTGAGGCATGCGGCTCCTGAGACAGCGAGGAGCGCGAGCGTCGCTAAACATCCCGACCTCCCATAGTGCAGGCAGGCGGGTGGTCCCCCACCCCCGAGGCAGCCCACCTCGTCCTTGTCATCGTCATTGTCCTCCAGGATCTTCTTCTTGCTCTCGGGCATGAGGTCGTCCAGCCAGCTCAGCTCGTGCTTGGTGAAGCACAGGTCCATCAGCTTGCGGATGAACACCAGTGCAAGCACCTGCACACAAGGTCGCGGCACACCCCACGGCAACGCGCAGGCACACACGGAGCTCGTGTTACACACCGTAGTCTACCACTATAATAATAATGCCATTAGATATAGCGAGTGGCCGTGGCGGAGACAAACAAGGCAGGGTCTAAAAAAATCCATTCACCTATGCAGAAATGCTTCACCAACTCTTACATTTTTTTACAAAAGGGTTATACATCTGTTACATTTATACATTTTAGAGTTCAGAAGATTTTCTATCATAAATTAATTGAGAAAACAAATTTATATTTTGAGCGTATTTTAATGTTGGCTAGGTGGCGAGCATCAATTCGCTACAGTGCAGAGCTTGGTGGTGGAAACCTGGGTTGAAATCAAGGGTCTTAGTGGTGAGGACTTTGAGACACCCAATCACCTCACATTTCAATGAAGGAACAATAAGTACAAAATCTGCATCCAAAAAGGTTTTTCTTACAGTATGGTGCAATCAGTATTGTTACTGACAACTAACCCCACATTAGGGGGTCACACCTTCCCAGTGATATTCTATCGGAAGGTGCGTTCCTATAAAGCCAGGGCCATGCAACCCTTTTAAAGTAAGGCCACATTGGGAATCTCCTCACTCCTCAAAGGCCGAAAGGGTTGCAGGGAAACACCACAAACATGACATCACATTAGCGGCAGTGACTTCATGACCACGAACGTGGGCATCGGTAGTTCATGGAGAACAGTCTGCTCGTCCTTTCGTTGATGGCTCGTGTACCACTGGTACACTTGCGAAACGATTGACACCATGAAATGGGCCCCTTCCTGCCCACAGGCCACTTGTGGTACCACTTGCCCATGCTAGCAAAGGGGGGTGGTGGCCTCAAACAGTGCTACTGTACCATGATGGGGAAGACGATGGCGGCGCGCGATGCCTTGATGGCCCAGAGCAGCACGAGGCAGGAGATCTGGATGATGGTGAACAGGTGCACTTTGCGCAGCGGCACATGGCGCAGGTAGATGAAGTCGGGCTGGTGTTTGGCCGGCATTCCGAACAGCTTGAGCCGGTCAAACAGCTGCGGTCACAGGCAAACGCGGACAAGTGGGTAAAACATGACGTGGCACACGCTGGGCTTACAATCAGAATGACGAGTGAGGTTAGACACGTTTTTGAAAACAATACGAGAGCATGCTGCAGTAGAAGACGTTTCTTTTCTGAAGAAAGGCGATTGCCCGAAGAGTTACTGCAATATACGCTAGTCTCATTTTAGTGATAATGTGTGTTTATGGGCAGTTGTGAAAGCAAGGATAACACCCAGGTCAGTCACTCAATCCCCCTGGTTGACAACGACCCTCAAGTGTTTGTTATCTCTGACCTGGATCCCACGCAGGGAGGAGGCCCCCATGTACAGGAACACACCGTACAGTACGGGCATGGGGATGAACTGTTAAGAGAAGAACACACAGCACAGATTTATGACAACACTGTTAACATCGTAGGGAATTAACCAAACATCAATGACCTCTGGAACATGGACGGTTAAGCACCTGGTGACATCACTCGCAAGGGTGAGCCTTTTGGTGCGTGTGTCATTCATTCCGCGACGGCCACCTTCCCACCTTGAGCACGGCAGTCATGAAGACAGAGCAGCCCATGAGCAGGAAGATCATGAGCCCCGTGAAGCGCTGCTCACGGATACCAAGGAACTTGGGCTGCTCGCCGGGCGCGGAGCACTCCGACTCGAGCTTGAGGCTGTTGACGTGCGAGATGGACAGCACCGTGGCCGCCACGAACCATGGCAGCCCCATCATGGAGCACACGCCCAGCATCAGCGACACGCACAGCAGGTCCAGATGGTAACCGCAGCCCTTCTGTGTACGCGCAGGCACGTAGGTGTGCGTGCGTGCGTGCGTGCGTGCGAGTTTACGCGTGTGGGAGTGCGAGGGTAAGAGGGTGGAATTGTGTGCGTGAGTTGGCGAGTGTGCAGGTTTATGAGTGTGACCGTGAGGTTTCCGAGTGTGCATATGCATGTGCGCGCACGTGTGTGGGTGTGCGTATATATGGGTGAGCAAGTGTGGCGTTGTGAGAGTGGTGGTGTTTGAATGTGAGATTTTTCAGTGTGTAAATGTGTGTGTGTGAAGTTTTTTTGTGGATCCGTATTTTGGTTTTGTTTTGGGATAAAAGACAGGCACAATGAGGGACATTAGCATTACATGCAGAAAGTTGGACATGATCAGTACAATCCACGGCCAAGTCAATGCTCAAGTCAAGTTCCAAATAAATTACACATAACGTGTGGAAAGTTTTCTCCACGAGGTATTTAAACGGTTATTGGTTACGTCTGAAAAGAAAGCACACCTTTATTCACAATCTCAAAATACGTAGTAGAACTATGCACTGGCTCAACTAAGCGTGAAGTGGTGCTCATCTCCATAGGCAAATGCTGAGCGTGCAATGGACTTCCACGTTCCTGTGTATGGGAGCCAGTTCCTCCCTAGGATATGAACACAGTTGAATTTCCACATAGTGGAACCTGTTGTGCCATCGTGTGATTTGCTGGCCTGCCAGCAGTGCAGCGCTGAGAGGCATGCACGCTGGTGGGATGCGCACCTTGAGCTTGTGCTCCTTGCGGTTGATGATGACGGCCGTGATCTGCTGGTCCATGAAGATGAGGATGGTGCAGAGCAGGGCAGGCACCAGCGCTGCCGGGAAGGTCCACCAAGGGTTGGTCCCAATGGGATTCACGAACCAACCACGGTCATCTCTCGTTGGCTGTTCACGAGGAGCGCACGGGTGACACAGATTTGAACTAGTCCACGCATGCTTGCATTTTCTCGCATCTTTGTTACCCATTGCCCCTTTGACCGGTACTCCGATGGTCAGTGTTCTTAGAAAGAATCTGACATGATCACACGCGCATTTTTCTGTCAACATGTTTGCGTTAATCACGTTTTTTTATCTCAATGTGCGAAATGTGTTTTTCTGCTGACCTACGGCGAAAGTACTATTTGGCCACTAATACTATTTGGCCATTAATACTATTACAGGATTTTACATGAAATACCAAATTATTTGGTTTCTTGAACAAAACGTAGTTTGTTACTATGCTGAAATATTTGTGTAGTATATAAGGATCTAACCAGTAATATTCATTTGAAAAAAAAAAAACCTATACGATTCTAAATATACAGAAGCTTCAACTAACATCTCTGGGAGATGGTAAGATTTGAGGAAGGGACATGAGGACCTGTAAGCAACAAACAGAATTAAAAATAGATGACGTGAGGACTATTTATTGATCGCTGTACCTTAAATTCATTGGGGACCTTGAGTTTTGGGGACGGGATCCCCAGAGCGTAGTCAATCAGCACCATGGACAGGATGGTGAGGAACACGGCGAAGTCGCTGACCGAGGAACGCACCTGGCGACAGGAGCACAGAGATCCACTCACTCATTGCCCTGTACACTGTTGCGCGGACATTAATAAACTATTAACAGAGTGTTGGCAATAATAAACAATTAGATTTAGGGTGAAAAATACTTCAGAACAGAAATAAGGATGAATCGGCGAAAATGTGTTTTATCTCAACAGATTGTGGCAATGGCAGATACCACACATGGTGCGCTGATGACAAGAGTTGAGTCGCCGCTAATTGCTAGCAAGGTTACTAATGGTGTACGTTTCACATTTACGCACACGCGCCTACACACACCCACGTAAACTAAGAATTCCATTTAGCCCGATGGACTACATGCTAGGCTAAATGGGGATCTACGGCAAGTGCTAATGGCAACAACAACACATTAGCTCATAGGCAGAAGGTCACAGCACAGACCAAAGCTGTTAGCGAGTGCACACAAACAACATACACATACAAAGGGCTTAAAAAAGATCCATTACGCACTTATAAAATGTACACATGCAACCAACATACACCTACACATGAGACACACAACATACAGTAGTTGCTTGTATATACACAAAACACCACGAGTATAAAAACCGACTTGAGGACTACATAATAATCAACTCGCAGCACATTCACAAAATATGTAGAAACGCGCACATGTACATTTGAACACTTACATCCAACTGCATTACATTGTAACTATATTATTTCAAGCAATAACTGGATCAGCAGCTCGGACATAAAACATTAGCACTGAACACACTGCCATACGGGAGATACAAGAACAATTGTGATTTTTTTGCCGTCATCCTTCGCAAATTTCCCTAACTGGGGACAGACCTTGGTGGGGAAGTAGCGCATGGTCTTGAACTGCTTGAAGAAGGCGGAGAGGAAAACGGTGCAGAAGAAGAGGATGACGGACCAGAAGAGCACGTCGGGCACGTAGGGCCCGTGGTGTCCACACGCCGAGCCCACAAAGTCCCCATGCAGCTCCTGACAGCCCTGCTCGTGCACGCACAGCAAACAAGGCTGGTTATTCATTTGATCGGTATCATTATTATTATGCACTTGTTTAACGAAGGAGGCATCACCGAGTCTCCGGACTCATTCTTAAGAGGGTCTTGGCAAGGTTTCGTAGTAGGGAGCAGTATTGCCGTGCCTAATCTCAATTGAGTGCGCTTAATTATGTTTATCAGCACTGGGATGTGTGGCCAATATCGGTTACATTGCAATGGATTTTTCAAAGTGATCCATATATGGGAGGAAACTGGAGAACCCAGAGGAAACCCTTGCAGAACAGGAGGGAGAAGATACAAACTTCACACAGATAGGTGCACGAGTCGGGCATCAAACCCGAGACCTTCTTGCTGTGAGGCACAAGTGTTACCAGTGCGCCACTATACCTCCCATTAACTCCCGAGTAACACCCTGCCTCTCCAATAATTGGAAGCTTAACACGCAACACCACAGGTTATTTATAACTACACCTGGCCAGCAGATAACGTACCAGGTCATCCTATCTCTGATTTAATTAATTAATAGTTCGGAGTCGCAATACTATTCATTATATTATGCTGATTTTTTCCTCCCCATTTGCTGCGTAGAATCTATAGTGTTTGTATGTGTTTTTAATAAGCAGTCTCGAAGCGTACATGCATCAGAAATAATTGCACCACCCCAACGAGTCGATGAATGCAAAGTCAGCACAAGAATTAACTCTAATGTATTAATCATTACACCCCGACTAGTGAAGGCTTTACATTGACCATCTCTGCCCATATTAATACCTGATTAAGAGTGTTAATACCAGCATGGCATACCAAACCAGCTGGGTATGACACTGGAAAAGAACACTCCCCTTATGTCCTATCCCAAATTTAATATGTGCTCGCTAACAGTACTTGTCCCAACCATCTGTGCAGGCTAAAAGTGAACGTTTTATTTCGTATGAATTACTGTATGCCAATGCTGGCTAAGCTATTTAACTTAAAATGTAAAAATTTGCCAGGAGAGGGTGCTGTGTGCTGTGTGTAGGATTTAAATATCCACGGCATGCCGCCAACGCACCACTACTCCCCAATTTAGATTTACAAATATACACGCGGAAAGGTCACAGGACTCACGCTGACAGTCAGGTTTGTCCAGGGTATCGAGTCGAGCGAAACATTCATTTTCCGCCACAACTGCAGCGTCTTATTGCTGGGATCTTGAGGCTCCACACAAGAACAACTGGATCAACACAACAAGGGAATAGGTACACGTTCATACAATTAAACAGTAAGGCATTTTCACATCTAGGATTTTTATAGGACAGTACCAGACTTGGGTCTACTGTTTTGAAATGTTGAAAATCTATCTAAGAAAGCCGCATTTGATCGGACAAACTCTTTTTTTCCTAAAACAACAGCTTTGAAAAGCGAGCATCAACTCTTTTTGCGGCGAGTGCTGTATTGATATATCTGAGCAATTGTTAAATGAGTACTTTGCATGTGGGAGAAAACAAAAGTGCCCAGACATATTTAGGGACACCTGACTTTCCTTTCATCGACTGGCCGCACCAAAGCCCGGTGGGACTCTAGCACACATGGTGTTATTTGCATCACATTTGTTGCATTTGAAAAACAGCAATACCCAACACCGATATAATTTTTATGAAAATTGCCACGGGGTGAATCAATTGTTCTCTTGACTCGTGATAGATTATGCCGTTGGGTCCCATAATGGGGAATAATGGCCAACGTCACCGCTTCGGTGTGTGCCGGGTACTGGACATGCCTTTGTCCGCTCGTGGTGAATCTTTACTTTAAATAACAGGGAAGATGGGGGAGGGAGATGTGGTGGAGGCAGGGAGATGGGGTTGGTGGCCTCACGAGTAGTGCGTGAGCTGCTCGATGTCTGCCTGTGAGTTGATCGGGTACATCTCTCCCAGGTGCACGAGCTTCTCCAGTGCCTCGTAGATGAAGATTATGCAGATGAGCGAGGCGAAGGCCTCCTCGGTGAAGCGCGTGATGTAGCACACGAGCGAGCTGGCGTCCGTGGCCACGAGCAGCAGGCAAAGGAACGCTGTCCACAGGCCGATAGATGCGCGCAGCGACAGGTACGACAGCCCATAATCCCTGCATGACAGGATGGCAGCATGAGCAGCACCCTCCTGCATGATGAGCCTTGAGACTTAGCGAGGCAATCCAATGTAGGCAGAGAAATTAGAACCAAATCATTACACAGTAAAATTATACAATAGGCGTTTCACCTTTCATGAATGTCCACAAAATCGGGGTAAATGAAATGGGTTTATGTTCTATATGGGGTTTTTGTTAAACACAGCAATGTAAAATCTGCATAGGCCAGTAGCTTTTTGCTTTAGTGCCATCTGCTGGCCCGATTCCGGCCCAGCAGGTGCGTGCCTGATGTCCACTCAATCCACCAAAATCTTGCCAGGTGTAATTTGGATTAATGGCATGTGTTCAAAGAACTAGAGCGTGATGGACGATATTTCATGGTATGGGGGTGCTGTGCAGATTAAGCGCTGAAATTAAGCTTTGAAGTCAGCCAAGGGTGTTTGCAGGCTTTGAATCTTCTCTTTATTTTCTCATCACAAGTACGTGCAAACTTCCAAATAAGGACTCTCTGGGGACACGTGCTCATTTTATCTGCATAATTTTCACATACGCCCCATGCTGATTTAAATATGCAGCTGAGAGCAACACATTTGAGAAAAATAATAATTTGTCAAGATCCTGAATGTTTCGTGCAAAGATAAACAATTGAGCTGTGGAGAGATCTGCCCAATATGAATTCACACAACTGCTACAGCTACAAATACATTAACGAAGTTAGAATACGTGTTACCACGGCGACTCTTTTATTCTAAAAATATACATGCGTAAGAGATGTATGCTTTAGTGAACATTTGTATTTCATCTGCTTTATTGGGTTTTTTTTTATGTTTGTCTATTTATTTATTTCTGCACCTTTACCCTTGTACTGTGAAAATTGTGTGACTATGTTTGTATCTCAGCTCTGGGATTTACCTGTTTATAAAGTTGGCTAATTTTCAACAACAGTTTTCTCTTCCCAGTTGCCACCTCTGGCGGTCCTGCGATGGTCCAGTTTTAAAGTAAAATTCCCTCACCCCTGTGTACTATCACCACCTCAACCCCCTTCAACAAATAGTACACACCAATCAGGCAATTGTTCAGGGATTTTATAAAAGCAAATTCTATCATATGTTGTAACTTTCCTGAAACAGAATTTAAAAAGCAATTACATTTCAGTGGCAGTGTACATTTCACAAGTACGTCTACTGGCAGGATCACCTTCCCCTGTGGCCTCTCCTTTCAGCGCAAGTTATTCTTAGGATTTTAGAGAACAGCACAAGACATCTGAACTTAGCAAGTAATATATTAAGCCCAAGCTGCCACAACAACACTAATAATCAGCATAACGAAACAGAAATCAGGTTAAGTAAAAAAAACCCATTTCCAAAGCCTGACAGAGGCCCTGTAGAGGGTGTTTGTCCTACTCTTCCACCCTAATATTTTTTTTAATCTATAAAAATTCTAAATAAGGCCAATTACTTTTTCAGGAGTGTCATACTTAGATATTCTTGGACAATTCGTTATTTGAGGGAAGAACACTCAAAGACCTCTGCCGACAAGTCATCAACCTACTTGCTGTACTGCCATCTACTGATCCATCCAAAATAATTATAATAATATAATATCAATTTATATAGCGCTTTTCACCCGAGGGTCACAAAGCGCTGTAAAATCCCCAATGATCCATCAACACCTGCACCCCATAGGACTGGGATAAGAGACACGCACCACGGCCACCCCAGCTGGCAATGCCCATTCTCTTAATAAGCCGTCACGTCCCCCCACCACTCACTTGCAGAACTTGTAGAGGATTTTCTCGAAGACAAGCACAGGTCCCGTGCTGCCCAGGATGGTCAGGGGTTGCCCAGCAAACAGCGAGAATGCGATACCCGTCATTGATGCGCCAAACAGCGACTCAATTGCACTCTGCCTCACGACAGCACAGGGCAAGCACAAGATGGACAACACAACATTAACAAAGATCCCCTGAATGATAATAATGATACTAATTTACATTTTCAAAGCGTCTTGCACCAAAAGATCACAGCCTGACTAGACTGTTTCCACAGGTGCTCTAAGTGAGCATATATGGAGGCCAGCATGGCATACAAGTGGGTGGTATGGCCAGCACCACGGTCTGCCTCATTTGTCTCCCCTCCCATTGCTGTTGATTTCACACTGCACCAGTATTAGTATCACCAATATCACAAACCGTGCATCTTTGTATCTCCAGTGTCAACATTTGCAGTCTACACCACTTACGGCCGAGTGAACCTCCAGGAGGTCTAGTGTAGGTTCAGATGTTGGCTGGTGCTGGTATTGTCAATAGCTCGGAATAAAATTCAGAAAGGCCGGAAAGTTACAATGTTGGAAACAATGCGTCACCACAATCCACAACTCATGTTCAATCACGCAGCCCACGCAAAGACGTGTTCACGTGCGCACCTACACACACGTGTCGGTGTACACATTCGCACACAAGGATACCTTACCTAAATCCGCACAAAGTGTTCTCTGCTGTTGTGAAATTCAAAGTGGTAGCTGAAAGCAATATGTGTGGTTACAGGATTACGTCAGGCTCGTTTCATTACGCTTACAGCTTTGGCACAGACGCCTGGGGGTCTGACATTCCATACGTGGCAGCATTCTTGTTTTAAAATGCGTTTACTACCGTGAATGTACCCCTGTCAATTAACGTTTCGAATGAGTATACACAGACATGTTTAAACGTCTACGTATTTTTTTCCATAAACTTTCAAGGAAACACGCGCATGAGCACATGCTTGTGCATTTATCGTCATGGGTAGCACATCTGCCAGTTATCTCAGTCAACTCATGGCACCTGGGTCTGTTCCATGACCTCCACCTAGCAAGCATTCGACACTTCACGTGGCCTAAAAGTACACCCAGCCTGGCACAAACGTCGTGGAGAAGTCATCGCCACTTAGCGGTGAACCTGGGTAGTTATTGTTGTCGCTGGCACATCTATCATTCGTGTGTTAGCATGTGCGCGCGCGTGTATGCCCGTGTGTGTTATCGTGCGTCGCGGGTCTCTCGTGTGCACTAACTATTCTATTATCGGTGGCCTCCCCGAGGAGTCCGCCGAAGGTGATGACGGGAGACATGCAGGCGCAGTAGAGGAACAGGAAGGAGGCCACACACTGCAGGCTGAACGCATCGCGGAAGTCGCTCCAGTACCAGGGCAGCTTCCGCTTGATGTCTGCGATAAGTCCTCCAAAACACCTGGCGAACAAGGGAGGAGGTGTGGGAACTATTACTGCATGAATATACCCACATCACACTCTGAAATTAAACAGCATCTCCAGGCTTAAATGAGCATTGGGTGGCACTGATCTCTATTACAAGCCTTGAGCCTTGAGCCAGTGGTGAAAATTGAAATTCCTATGACAGGCGCCAGTCCGCCTACAGATATCTGCTGTTGATCTCCTACCTCCAACCGTAATCTTAAAGTGTACCCATAGCGTTAGCTGGCTGGATGAAATTAAACCAATGTGAAACTAGAGAACCGATGTGCTTGTACAGTGTAAAAACATTGCATATTAACCTGTCCATCTGTGTACACGTCCGTGTCTACCTTTATGCACGGCTTCGGTTTCTACTTCAATCACTAAGTGGAGGAATGAACATGGCAGCGGTATACATCTGCCCCTAGGTTGACGTCTGCGGTAAGCACACAGTGGCGATAGCAACAGAGGTAATGACCTTAGTCTGGGTGTGTTCTCTGGGTGGCGAGCACGTAAGAAAGTGGATGACCATGCGGGAGGTGCAAACCCGAATCTAGCTGCCATCTCCGAATAGCGAGCGAGCAGGACAGTACTGACGGGGATAGAGGTAATGACGGTAATCGAGGTGTAATCTAGGTGTGATCTCCGCGTGGCAAGTGAGCAGGCGCACGGGATGACAGTGGCACAGACCTCCCAGTTCGTTGCAGCTCTGGCCCCATGCCATGCCCCTCGTGCTCCGGTTCGGCCCCAAGCGCACCACCGTTTGGCACATTCGGCATTTTCCGCTTCTCCTGTCGCACCACCGAGAGCCAGGGGTGAGCAATATGTCATGCTATTTTTAACCGGAAAGAGATCCAAACATACAATCCGCGCAAATGCTGTCGCCACGCTACAGCAATTTGGTTATAGGTAACAATGATAATGCGTACCAAAGCATCTAAGTTACAAACTAAAAGTCAGTCAATACAAATATTTGTCAGATAAACAGCCAATATATACTATTTTCTGCTGCCTGATCTGATTTTACAAAGAAAATCAGCTAAAGAGTGGTTCTACCCACAAACTGATGTTTGTTTATTAATACAATCTCATAACAAGGCTAAATATTGATATCGAGTATATATACCTCTCTAGTGACATTATAATAATACCGGAGAGCTAATGCCCAAGGCAGATACCATTTCACAGTTTTCCACTGAAAGCGTCTCTGATGGAAAGTTCTGTACACCTGCCCACATTGTCCCAACTGACCTATGCAGTGTTCATCAGATCTGAAGCCAGGACTAATAAGATAAACCCACTAAGAGCCAATCGTGGACTCCACAAGGATTCAACACAACCATCTGCTCATGGGCATTAAAAATAACCAGCTCCAGGCAGAAAAAATAATGAAACAAGTGAGCAGCAGCTTTTCTCTAAAGGACTCATGCAAACTCTGTCGGTAACAGCTGGCGATGAGGATTTTTTTTTTTATAATTTCACGTAATTAACAATAAACACAGCGAGGATGAGAGTAGGGACTATGGGACAAAGTAATATGGGAAGGGAAGAAACCACAACAAAGCTTATAATAATAATAATAATTCCCGAGGGTCACAAAGTGCTGCACAAGGGCCGTGAAGAGGACGGCATGCCAACAACGAAAGAAAAAACAATAAAAACCAAAGCCAACAGAAAATAAATTATTAAGGCTACTTCGAATATACTGAAAGGTCGTGAAACTGGCAATTTTAAGAGCGGCAACATTCTGCCAGCGTCCCCTAAGATGGCCGTCACTTCCTTGAAGACAAACACGGAGGGAGAGAGGGAGGAAGGGCGAGCAACAGGGAGAGACAGAGGGGCACAGAGACAGGACGACAGAGAGACAGACACGAAAAACAAGCAAAACAGACAACAAAAAACAAGCAATAAGAGCATGGCAGACAACAAAACAAACACCAAAGTTACACAGAAACAAACCACCAAAGTTACACAGAAACAAACCACCAACCAAAGAGAAAAGGAACAGATGAAAAGTGACAAATGTACAACAAATTAAGGCTAAATAAATACGTAAAACAGAGGGAGCGGCAGCCCACGTGCCCCCGCTGAGGTGCACGGCCAAGTGACCAAAAGAGAATAACTATCCCAGGCGCTGGACATGTGAAATGTCTGGGTAAAGTTCTTCCGCCAGCTCACATGCCAATTGGAGCCCTACGTACCGTTGCGCGAGCCAGTGTGGCACGAGTGCATGGGGTGCTATTACCTGGGAGGGCACGCTCTTGGGGGGTTCGATGCGGATGGAGGGATCCCACTCTCCAGGGGGCAGCACCGTCACCTGGTCCAGGAACTCGTCGATTCCTGCCAGCAGGTCATTGCGGTCCTTCGCTTTGTAGGCGACGTCATGGAAAATCTGGCAATGCAAGCAGCAAAGTGCACGTGTGTGTGGTGTAAGAGTAGCAATGTAATGAATTACGAGCGACGGGTGACTGTAATCGGATTACCTTAAAGCTGGTATCGTAATCACATACGGTCACTTTGTTTTCAGCGTGTAATCATATTGCATTTCTTGGCGTGAATTTGTGGATTACTTATTCGGATTACCTCGGTCTTTAAAAAATTGGAAAATAAGTCCAGAAACATGTCAACTTAGGAAATTATGATATAATCTGAGGACATCAGCAGGAATTACATGAAATTACTATTGTTCCATTATTTCACTGCTGAAATAAACTGAAGTTTTAATTTGGAAAAAGTAATCATAAAGGCAATCAAGAAAATGCTACATTGAAATGATCCAATGCATGATTACTTTACATTCTTTTAAAGCTTCGGGTAATCAACCACTGAAGACTGATCGCTTTTGAAAAGCTGCTGACCTGACCTTGACTGACGAGGTCATGGGAAGATCCGATGACTATCACCGTGTGAATTCAATCAAAACAAATAAATAAAGGTATGGCAGCACGCGCCTTATAAACCAGTGTATTGAAAGTTGGTGTATTACGCAGGGATCAACATCATGTGTATGATACCTAACCTGCTGAGACAGAAAAGTGGCCAGCAGATAAGAGTACAGCAAATATACTGCGGATTCGATTCCTTTAAAAATAATCTGGAACTCTAACCTCGTTAGACATGGCCAAATGACAAATATATTTAAAAAGATATTGGCTGCCAACAAAGGCAGACCAGTCCTGAAGCACATTTGACATACAACTGAGGTTTTCTTGGGTAAAAAGATATACCATCGTTATTTTAATGTATGTAATTGTGTGGTTATACAGAAGTGTGCACACACAGGCTGGCTTCCAGAGACAGACATTCTATTCTTTTAGGTTACGTTTTATTTTGGCACAGGTAAAGCCCATTGGGCGTTAAATAATATTTTTTGACGGAGGCCTCGTTATGGAAACCTATAATCACGAAAGATGATGAAGGTGTTATTGATGATAGTTGAGGCTGACCTCATCGGCCATTAGCGTTGCAATTGACCGGCCGATCTCATGGTACTGCTGGGCCTTGCCTGGTGGCCCCAACAGAAAGAACAGAAACCTGTAGGATTGTAAGACATAATTAATGTTGATCGTGGCAAAGGATTCAGTTTTGTTGGATTAAACATTGGAAAATAAAATGGGTCAATATTCATAAATAACACGGGATGGAACTCATCTCTCTAACCCAGAAGTGGAATGTCCACATTAAATCATCAGCCATGAACAATCCACTGCTGGATGAAGGCCTCCCCAAGCCATTTCAATGTCTCACAATGCTGTGACACAACAATGTACCAGCCAATTGAACAGTCTGATTTTACAGCTCCATAAACGTGCATAACATTTTAAATGTGTGGTGTTCCCCCATACAGAGGTTAACACTTGTGGTCATATAAAATAACTCTTCATGTAACAAAAACAGTTTTTCAAGCACATTATTTCTGCCAACATGATTCGGGAACTAGGTCACACAGGAAAACAGAAGAGCTTTCCACAGCATTCGGAAACCCAAATAGCGCAGAGGGCCTGCTATTAAAAGGTAGTGTTGTGGCTGGAAGTATGTGGTTCACGTGACTAGAGCCATGATAAAAGAACACCACTTCATTGCATCTCCAAGCCAACTCAAGTGCAAGGAGAGAGCACTTATCATCAGAACAGTTCTATTCTTAAATTACAACGTCAGCACGGGACGGGTGAGCATGTCTCACTCCGAGTACACGTGGTCGGTGCATACAGTGTGTTCTCCAAATACCGTGGGCAGAACGTACCGTGTCCCAAAAATGATATCGGGGTTTTTTGGGGAAGCCTACATTCAACATTGTAAACAAATTGGAAAATCGTACTCTCAAAACCCAAAACAAGAAGTGTGCAATGTAACGTGACTTGTAATCTGTGTCTCCACGGTGTGTAGATCTTTAAACCTCAGGCAGTTTGAGTTTAGTTTGATAATAATCAGGTTGGAGGTATCATCAGGTGTCTCAAAGTACAGGGAAACGTTTGGGACGGCTATCCCAAAAGTACAGCTAGAAAGAATTTCCCAATATCGAGACCCAAAAACCTACATCAATACACATTACGCTTGTTATTCAGTTTCTGAAGAAGCCCCCAGCATGTGAGGAGAAATGTTGGACATTGTGACGAACAGAAAACGATACATTCTGGAAACAAGCTTTGCTCTGCAAACTATACAGCACGACCGTAAAAATCAACGCAGTCGCCTACGCTGCAGTCCTCGCTTCCTGCCGTACCGGGTAGGGATGGGAACCTCAGTTATCCCTGTGAGCAGCACGGCCGGGGAGAGACGCACGAAGGCGATGAGTGGCCTCTCCAGGAAGTCCACCTCGCCCACCAACACGTTGGAGGCCTCCGCTCCCGGGGGGATCTTGCGCATGAAGTTCAGGTCCACCTAGATCTCTCACAGTGAGAGCGCTTAATGAGCGCCTGCCAGGCGGCTTGCTGTAGTTATGACGATCGGCTCGCAGCCGGAAAGTTGGGAGTTCAAATCCTGGTCGGGGATATACTCCGTCTTCCATCATCGTCCTCTTTGGTATGATAAAAAGAGTAAACAATTTGTCGTCGTCCCATGGACAGATGGGTCTTGCCATAGTAATGTAGAATTTCTATCACTGGCTCAGGACTGCCAAAAGAGATAACATTGTACCATTGATCATGACCAGAGAGACACCAGCAACTGACTTAGTGTTTTAGAAGTTGGTGTTTTAAAATAACCTTAGGGTTAAACACAACCTACAAACAGATGCGCTAAAGTTTAAACCCACTTTGAAAGAAATTCAACAGGCAAACTGAATATCTTTTTGGCAGATTAAAAACTCATTAGCAACATTTTCAACAGGACAATAATTCTGCACAGAAAGCCACTTGTCCAAAACATATACATTTTTCCCACAATGCATGTGTTCTTCCAAACAAGACAGCGTTTGTTTAGTGCAAACGCTGCCATTCCAAAAGTAAAGTGGAAGCACTACGGAAAACGATAACGAGAGAGGTGGGGGTACGGCACGGCGTGAAGGACAGGTAATGGGCGCTGGTGGGGACGACAGGAGCATGGGCGGTCTCTGCTCGGCACAGAGCGAGGCGGCTGAGCCCCGCAGGAATTACTTACTGCGGGGCCTGGCCTTCCCTCGTCCGGCATCACACAGCCACAGCGCCAGCCGGTGCCGGCTCGCTGATAATGTCCCAGATAAAACGACACCGACGACAACAGCAGCAAGAGAAAGATGCGCACGTAGAAGAGAAAGTGAAAGTTATGATTATAGTAATGATGGTTATAAGCAAAGGTTAGAAGGAACGTTATATGTATAACGGGCCGAAAAGAGCTCACCTACTAACGTAATTATGAAGATAAGTGTATACTTATAGTACGTATTTTATCCGGCAATAAGTGTTCTGTACGCTTTGCTCTGAAGAACGACAGCTGCTCAAGACACTTGCCAGCTGGATGTATTTTCGCATAAAAGCAGTATTAATGATGAAAGTTTTTGGTCCATGCATTTACACCACTACCAACACAACCTCGTAAGTTGTATTATTGTTAATCAAGTGACGAACATTAATTTACAGAAAGCATGTGATGAGTGCTGTAGTGAAAAAAGAAGCGGCATGCAGTTTTTGAAGATGTCAAACAAACATATGGATGGATCATAACAAATAACTTTAAAAAAATAACCTATAAGAAACATCTGAGTCATTGTTTGAAAATGGAAGAGTGCATGCAACACCGCACCGCAACATCACAATTTAATCCAACACCGGCAGCGATCCCATCCTTCTATAACTGCAAATCAAATCATTCCCAGACCCACAAGGGTTAACCCCACAAGGGTTGACCTAAGGGCCCCCACTGTCCTGACCTTGCTGAAGTCCATGTTGCTGTTATCACGGCTGACCCCTTGGCGACAGTCACCCTGTTGCCTGCCATCCACGTCCGCTTGCCCGGGGACAGTCGGAGGAGATAGGAGGTGGCCTGCGGGCGGCGTCATGAAAACAGACGTTTCAGTCATGGGAGACAAACGTGCGATGATCAGCCACCTCGCACAGCGAGTCAATTGTCATGATCGGGGCGGCGATTAAATCCCATAATTTATTCATTTCGTTTAGTTTCAACTATCTCGGTTGTGTTGGGTTTTTTTTAAAACGTTTGTTCCTGTTATTGACCTAAAGGTGATAATACCGTAAAAATGCACACAATTCGCACGGAAGATTAAGACTTATGCACACAACAATCACAGCACTGAATCGTGGCAATTCATTGCATTGTCCGCCTGCAGTTCAGTAAAGCTCTGGCGAAATAGCAGCAATGCGATAGGCAGGCTTCTACACTTGAGGAGGAAACACAAACACACGCACGCATGGGTGAAGGTCATTTATGAATATCTCATTCTCTACTTACCTGGCGTTCTATATTACCAATTCGCTGAAAATGTTTAAACCTAAAAATCGTCAGACAAAATCGATACGTGTCAGCCACTCTCCCGTGCCTCCTTAAATGGCTTGGCATTTTTAGTAATAACGCAGACACTGTCCCGATGTGGCCGTGAAACCTTAACCGAATGCCATTCTTTGATCACGCTTCCAAGCGCTGTATCCCTTTACAGAAGCTCCAGCCCTATCAGCTACACCCACCTGGCAAAGAGTAACATGATCCACCATGACTCAGCTGCACACACTAAATTGTTACAACTACAGGGTCCTTTGTATCGATGGCCCCAAATTGTGCGCTCAGCTGCTGCACCAAAGTTAAAAAATCAAGTGTTGTGAATATTAGTTCTATTTTAAAGGTGCGAGACGCAAATCGTCTCTAAATGTACGGCATTTCACTCTGCATGGCTACCCAAGCTGTGGTTTTGTACACATGGTCTTCCACGACCTGTTTTGATCGTGTTAGTGCATTATATTTAGAAACACCACACCAACATAATCACAAGACACCCACAACAAATGATCAACAATGTTAGTATGTTAAGTTCGAAGCAAATGGCTAACCAAGCCAGGAAAAACTGCACAACAATCACTGCTCATGTTAGTACAGTGAATCACGGCAATTTACTAAATATGAGCACCGCACCACCATGCCTCCCACCACCATGCTTCCCCTACCCATCTCCTGATTCGTGGAATCTTCTTCTGGAGGGTGTATAATGACGTCTGGAATGTAGTCCACCGGAGACGGCAACGGAGACCCACACTTCCGGTCATTGCTGTCGCAATGTTCACGAGCGCTGCCATCACGATCGAGAGATGGCAAGTGGCCGTGCTGCCCGAAGGATCCTTCAGCACCGTCGCCTCCGTCAGCCTCGGATGGGATCTTATCAAACGTGAAAACCTGGGGGCCAACGTTGGCATGGCTGGGCGAGAAGCCCTTATCGGTGGCCGTCTTGGCGGTCCAGTCGGGTGAAAGAAACGGGGACTGGGGGCTGTGGCAGGTGGGTGAAGATGGCGGCGTGCCGCCACGCGACGGGCACGGGCTGCCTGGTGCTGAGCTGGGGCTGCTCGGCGCTGAGCCATGGTGCTTCAGAGAACCCAGAATCAAGGAGAGGCGAGACGCCGTGAGCGACGAGTGTCTAAGAGGTGAGAAGCCCGCGTCGTCTAACGCACAGGGAGCAGCGGCAGAGGAGGGGGCAAAAGAAAAGAAGGGAGTAGGCGGCGAAGTTTAACAAGCAAACCGAATTGCGAGCTGGCAAGCAAGGGAACTTGGGAAGGAGAAAGGCGAAAATAACGTAAAGCGCCGACACAGAAATTTAAGTAAAAGAGAACTGAGCCCTGGAAAGCTACACCAATACATTCAAGTCCAAGACGATGAAATTGGCGAAAATAAATAGAAATTATAAAAAGTGCAAAAGAGGTCAATTAAATAAAACAAACACGTGAAAGTATTTCCTTACATGAACGTTCAAATCGTATAGCCAAAATATTCCACTACACAGACTTTAAATAAAGGCAGGAAAATCACATTGTTTTCCAAACTCCATTTCCACAGTACACCTGTTGTACCTGACCAGTGATCCTATGCAAGCAAGATGAATTTAACACGCCACATTGCCAGTGTCAGACAGTACAGCATATCAGACTGCTGACCAATCGTTACGCAAGTCTGAGCATTATCTTGTCATGGGTAGGCTTTGCTGGCCACTGTGGCTTTCAAACCCACTGATGACAATGCTGAAGAAACAGACCAAACATTTCAAGCAGGGCTGTCTCGACAAAAATCCTCAGATGACAACTAAACATTCTGAGAAAAGGTCATTTTTCACAACTGGAAAAGCTTGGCACACAGATCACCCGCACCACAGAGACGACCGACAAAGTACTGAATCGGACGCGGTAGAACCACGCGCGCACGGCGGAACGTCTCACCGTTCTTGTCCTGCACGTGAACATCAGAGTACTTCTTGCCCATGTCGGCCAGCGACCTCACGATCGGGATCTTGTTGCTGAGTTTGCTGTCGTTCTGGTGCCGGTGCTTCCTGAGCAGCGCGTCGCGCATGCGGTCACGCACGCTCTCGTCCAGCAGGCCCGATGACACCTGGTTGTCCAGCACCATGTCTGTGGGGCGGCGGGACGGGATGCAGGCACGCGGCAGTTTCAGCCAAGTCACCGGTGCGACAACGCACACTCGATTACTTGCGAGTGAATTAACCGGGTTGTGTATTTACCCGTGCACGCAAAAATAAAACAAGTATTTTTTAGGTGGAGGCTGGTTTTAGTTAAGAGCTGCTCTCACCTGCTGAGAGTAAGAGACTTGGCAAGGAAACCCAATTATTTAAATAAAGAATAAAAACACAACAGGTTATATGTCTCCATGCCCATTCTACATTGTTCAGCAGTAGGCGTGTTTAGCATAATTTGACTCTTTCCAGGCAATTGACATGCAGAGAAATGCAGAAAATCAACAGCAGCACATCCAAGGGCACAATATCATCAAACAGCCCTCCAGCTTCTCATGTCCAAACTGTCACAGAGGCTTCATTTCAAATGCTGGACTTGCTTCTCATCCTCGAGGTAACAAGTATTACATTTCCCTCCTTAAGTAGTGTCAAATACGATGGACATTTGTTTTTAACTGTCTGTTATTGTTTCAACCAGGCCACCCTTCCCACCCCAATATCATGGTGGGAGTTTAACATTTCTGTGGCAGGGATCACGGTCTCCAAAAGAAGACAACTTCTTCTTATTTGCGATTCTTCGAAGCGCGATGGTTAAATTACAGTTTCCCATTTTCTTACACAGCCCCTTGCATTTTCATTGAACTCCGCAAGGTCTTTTGAGCTGCAGAGGTTAGGTAGTAGAGCACAGACAAGGCAGTGTTCCATAGTATGGTCTGCTTCTCCACATTCGCAGGTGGTTGGGCCGGTCTTGTAGCCCCATCTGACCAAAGCATCTTTTGATCGTCCCGTTCTAGTTCTCAGGCGGTTGAGTGTCTTCCACTGAATCCATGGTGCATCTGAGCCAGGAGGGAAGTCTCAAGCAGGTGGGATTCCCATGCCAGTTGCAGGAGGGTCACTCTCAAGCTTTTCCGTTCAGAGCTGGAGTCTGGTTTCCCCTCGTGATGTTGTTAGGGGCTGCACATGGCTGAGGAAGCTTCTTCTTGCTCACTTGCCACAAAAGTAGTACTTATTTGATCAACTGTATAATAATCTGAGATTAGGACAACCATGAATCGGATACATTGATTGAGCAACGTGTAATTACAAAGTGTATTACAATATAGGCCAAATCATAATTAAGAGACAAGCTATACGTTAGTTAAATTCTCTGCTGTATAATTGCTTGCGATTTCATTTGGAATATAGGCACATAACAATTTGCCTCGAGGCCAATTCAATGATGTTTTACAATTTAGTTTCACACTTCAATAAATAAAAAGACGTTCCAATGTTCTGTCACGTGTCTAAAGTTTCCCACATTTTGTTCTGTTATAGTCATAGTAGTAGATAGCATACGATTTGAATAAACTGTAAACCATTAAATCTTAAATACGTGATTATATGGATCATGCGGAGCATAAGAATTGATCATAAATCGAAGAATGGGTGAATTGCTACGTGCCAACTGGACCCATCACCACACTGGCACATAAAGAGGGTGATGTGGCATTAACCGGGCAGCTGCTGTGGCTTTGTGCTGTAGCACGTGCTTCTGTTGACACTTTGTTTCAGTGCAGAGAGGCAGACAGCAGATTAGCCGAGTGTGAAGAGAGAAAGTTGGCAGTGGCAAGAGCCGTTCAGAAAACTGGCAAAAGGCCCAGAGGCACGGATTCAACCAGCAGACATTCTTGGCACGCGGTTGTGCCAGCCAAGATAATGATAGACGGAGCAAGGTTTCATTTAAAAAAGTCTAAAATAATACCTGTGAAAACACATACGCACATATATTGATGTGAGGTGCAGAGCTAAGATTCGAAC
The DNA here is from genome assembly GCA_036362915.1 of Geotria australis. Taxonomy (NCBI): domain Eukaryota; kingdom Metazoa; phylum Chordata; class Hyperoartia; order Petromyzontiformes; family Geotriidae; genus Geotria; species Geotria australis. Next base: position 626,083 of record JAZEWU010000005.1, read on the forward strand.
AAATAGTGTTTACGGTAGCTTTTCATGTTACAAACGTTGCCAGGTGAATGGAACAAACATTTTAAAAAGCAGGGAGATAACCTTATATTTTAAACGGCCTGGCTAAGGGCCTGGGCATATATGCATTTGTCTCGGTGAGGTCAACTTCATTTGATGTTTCCCCACTCACATGACCTTGCAGTGGCGCTCGCGGTTCTGCCCCTAGCGCCCCTGAGCCAGTGGTGGAAAGTGCACGATATTATGGTGGGGGCCAATCACTGCGTACCGTAACCACTGTAGACTTTCCATAAAGAATATGTGATAGGTTGACAAACTGACCAGAATTTAAACTTGCAACCTTCCAATTGCGAGTCGAGCGCTCGGGGATAAAAGGCATTAATAACCTAACAATCCAAAACTTTTCACAAGTAAAACTTTCTAGCAGTATCATTGAGCTGGCTGAACCTTAAGCTGCTTTAACCTCCAGCCTGTGGCTGTCTGGAATGCGTAAGTACAGTGAGTAAACAGTGGCTTGTTGCCCACATTACAATTCACCCACTTATCACCTTGGTCATCCTCTTAAGGAGATAACTGGAGCTCTGACACAGTCAAAGCAGAGCATGTAGGGCAACACAAACCTAGAGTGTGCACAGGTAAAAAAAAAATCCTCACCGTCATAAGCCACTGCTGGATGAAGCCATCGGCGTCTCTCTGTCTCACAATATAATGATCCATCTAGTTCCTGCATAAGCCAATTTCATCGACCCAGCTCCACACTGATATCTTCTTGGGCGCATTCCCGCTTATTTTTGTTAACACTCAACATAATGCCCCGAGCTTGTGTATCTTCTCTGGATCTGTGTGTTGCAATTCCTATCCCTCAGTGACAATTCAAGAATTAATCTCTAACAAGAATATGCAAAGCTGTAACCCTCTGAAATTGTGCTAAGACCATGGGTGAACACGAGAAATAATAATACTGTAGTAATGTACGTTTCCCTGGAAAGGTTTATCAATCAGCAGGGCCTAAGTGCAACTTTGTTTATTTACACGGCAGCGGAAGTCTTTGGGAATATTTATTTGGGTCTTAGGCAATCTTCTGCCTCCCTAACGTGAAATTGAGTCTCATCATGTCGAGTCGTGACGTTATTACCGCTGTCAGAACACAATCTGAGTTTGCGGTGCGAGCACTTTTATTTGTAAACCCATCAGCGGGCCGCCAATAAACGCGTTCTACACAGGATGAGGACGGCATGCCAGCCACGCGTCAAGTAAACACACCTAACGACCGGATGCGATCAATGCCGTGCCCCCGCAGGCAAGGGAAGTGGGTCGTGCCAGTTAGACAACTGCGTCGTAATCCTCAGCCATGGTCACTCCGCTGCTGGATGAAGGTCTCCCCCCAAGCCACTGCCACCCTACAATTATGAGGTGTAACAATCCACCATCACCTGGACACTAAACTTATATCGTAGCTGGCGTCCTCTCGATGACAGCTGCGGTGACCAGTAATTGGCAGACAGTTGAACTCATGCTATGAATACAATCAGGATGCTGCGTAAACAGATGCGGAGACGTGTAGGACTTGCACATTCTAAAACAAATAATCCATAATAGCATTATACTGTATTGTGCATGGCAAGAGATATTTGTGATAAAGGAAGTATGTTGTCAGTTTGCCTCAACTTTAATTATCACTATTCGTACCGCATTCATACAGTAATTTACTGAAGCACATTTTTAAAAGTGAAAGGCACTATATAAAACGCTATTATTATTATATTAAGAATATTGTTAAGTTGTTGTTTGTAATATTGGTGGTGGTATACTGTGAGGGATTTTGAGTATAAGCCACTGCAGTGACATCAAGGCCATAATGGGATGCGCTTAAGCCTGGGAGGATTATGCACAAAAATAACTTTGGCAATATTTCAGGATAAAAATGATTTTTCCTGACAATATATAAAGTGGGATTTACCCAAATAAGTGCATTAGTAGTGGTAGTATTATATAGATTCACGTTAATATATTGCCTACAGCATTAAACATGTGATGGACATTTTTTTTTACAACTCCAGGAATCATACAATCACTCTTAAGTGCTATTGAATTGTGAAGCCACCAGTGTTTGTGCCAGACTAGGTGCCTGTGTTGAGGATGTAGGGTATAAGCGAACGGTCGCTGACAGTTCACAGTACAGACTGATAATATGAGTTCCAAATTAGTGTGTGTTAGCAGGTGCGCCACCACTGCCAACTCGACTCACTGCTAAGAGAATTGCTCCTCTGCCCCCTGTTATTGTTAGGAGGCTGCCACCAGCTCACTCTACACCATCATTGGCAACGCTTCTCCACCAAGACAAAACAGTTATGCAGGAACTATTATCAGGGAAGGAAACACGAGTTGTGTTGCAATATTTTCACTGAGCCAATAAAACCAGGCATTGAACCAGGTGCTTTTGGACTAGCACTAGACTCAAAATCAAACGTAGATAAGTTAAAATACTGGTAAGGGGATAAAGTCAGCTATCATCTCCCCGATAAGATGAATACAGCTTTATGGAAGGTAACAGTGAATGCCCTATGGAGAGAGGCCCCACAATGGGAATACAGAGGTGACTCATGGTCACCAAAGGTGAGTGCTGCCCATACACCCGTTTGAGCAGGAAGGTCCTGGCTATACTCATTACAGGCGTTTGGACGCTACATTTATCAGAATAAACTAAGCAGCGTAATTTTTATAAATCCTGCCATTTCTCGGATCTCGAAAATACACTCAACCTTAGCCCACGTTGGAAATTTCAACTCGCCACTTATTGCGAAGCATTTCATGAAAATACGTTTCTGCACGTAAAACTCCACCATGTAGCATTTGTTGAATCCTTGACGTGCGCAAACTATGACATCACTTATATATTTAGGAAGGAAAACAGAGCGACTGTGATTTTTTTTCACTCAAATTAATCCAAAGGGGAAGGAGGAGACTTGGAGAGCCAACCTGCGATCTCCTCCAGCGTGCTGGCCTTCATGTCGAGCATGACCGTGCCGCTCATGATGCAGCTGCGCAGCTCGAAGAGGCTGTGCAGCGACAGTGTGGCCACGTAGGGCTTGCTCCAGCGCTCCCCGCCATCCTCCACATCTTCCTCGAACTTCAACCACCTTCAAAGCGTGGCAGACAGGAACAAAATTGCAGCGCATCAGCAGCAAAAAAACATCCATGAAGTGGGCATCAGCAATGAACTGTAAACACCTGGTTTTTGTTTTTCACAAGTTGTTCTTCTCTAACCTTGCTCTATTAGCCCGTTAGTCATATTAGGCAACAAGAGAATACATTTGCATACCATTATAAATATAAACACGCTTTGGTATGCTTTCATCATCCCTGGTTTCCCAAGGGAGTTGTCGACATGCTCTCTTCTATACTGTCCTGGTACCGCCAGATATGTTTTAAAAAGTATAAATTCGCGCTCCCTGGGGAAAATCTCCACTCCAGACAGCAGCACCCTCACATGACTTTCCCCCTACGCAGTCTCATTTACAAACTTAGCAAGCCATAAACCGCAGGCTGCATTTGTGGAAGTGGCCCTCTGATGCACCAGAAATAAGACAATGAGATAAACATATAATTAATGAGTGTATAAACAGTTAATGGCATTAGCCAACCATCCAAATATAGGATCACAGAGCTTAGGCAATTGTCGGCGCCAGTTATGGCTGCCTTCCCGTTTGCCTGCGGTTTCCCACGCCTCTCAGCGAAATCTATGTGAGTTACAAAGTCTACACCATGTTGAGATTGTGGCTTGGCTTTCCAAGTCTCCTCCCATTTGGATTAATTCAAATAAAAAAAATCACAGTGGCATTTTTTCCCCTTTGTAACCGTATGATTATTATTATTAAGGACTGCTTCAGAAAATCTTGGCCCCCAGCGAGAATGGTACCGGGCAGTCTCCCTCCATTCGCTCTCGTCTCCGTCACGCATGCAGATCTCGTCCATCTCAGTGAAGAGGTCGTGAGGGATGTGCTCCTCGTCATCGTCCTCTGTGCCCAGGATGAACTGCACGCGCTGTGACGGTGTATCTACACGGCGCCACGCACACACACAGGCTCGTTAGCCACATGCTTATGCCGACACCAAGTGAAAACCAGAGGAGACACCGTGTGCGTAAAATAATAATCGCGACAGTGCTCGTCGCCAATACTGCCCCCGAGCTAGCGGTGGAAATGCCACGTCCCTATATTAGGGGCTAGTCGTACGAATATAGGACAATCAATGGTAAATTCAAACCAAGTAGCTGGACTAAATTTGTCAACTCAGTAGAGTTGATGGGCTGAGTTAAATTCCAAACTGTGATTGAATCTCATGATCTTCCGACTGTGTCAGGAGTCTGTACCAGCACCTCCCAATGGAATAGGTTTAGCCTGTTCAAACACAAATACTCCTGCACAAACAAACAGTGGGTATAACATTTCACTGTGATTATAGACTTGCATGTATGTTCTACGTAATTGTGTTTTTACGATACGAATCTCCGTGTGATCGTGTACAACTTTAAAATACTACAAGGAGAATCAGAATATTTTAACAAACATGGCATTCTTGGAACCAGATTGACAGCTCTAAGTACGTGCAACAATGCCATTGGTGAGTTGCCTTTAAAAAAATATGATTTGATTTTGGGGGGGGAAATCTGATGTGCTATAAAATATAAAGACTTCATTACTGCTCTATGAAAAATAAACATATGTGGTACGTGCACAATATTTTAGGAGTGCCCCTTAGCATCACAAAATGATTAAAATAAACTGACTGAATTTAACTGACGGACATTTTTCCATCGTGGTATTGATTGAAATAATGGGTGGAAATAGATTACTGTCAACTAAAACATGGGTGGAAATAGATTACTGTCAACTAAAACATCACAACATCGCGCTTGCTACAGCCTAAATTTAATTGAAAATACGATTATTTAAATAACAATAAAATATTCAAGGACAACAAGCTGAAATGAACAAAGCATTATAACAACCCGTTATTAAGGTCTCTGAAGCATTTACTTGTCTACGTTTGTTTTCAGTTTTCGATACGAGCAAAGACTTTCTTTTCTGCACGCATTCAAAATTTTGTAGTGACCTTTGCTTGTATTTCACAAACCATCGAAGCAATTACGTGACACCCTTAGGTGAGCAAATGCCCTTTCTCGGCTGCACTACAGCTTAAGGTCTTCACTACATCAATCTCATGGCCTGTGGCTCGTTCCCGTCTCTCCTGCCGACAGCAGCATCGAGCACAGCTGCCCTTGCGTCGCCGACACGAGGAGCCTCGTGCGCAACAGTGCTCGCTGTAATTCACACTTTCCATCATACCGGACACCGCTAACATGGTTACAGGGTCTCAGTCAACGGCCACCTTGGCGTACAGACAACAGGCAACAACCATCGGCTCGTATGTTATGCGCAATTGTTTTGACCTTGAAATGTTTTGATAACAAAAACTCGAGCCATTAGCCAAGATTTACAGCCCGGTATATGGTAAGCTCTTTGAAACTTATCCGATGGGTGGTATTAGTAGCCCATGTCCTACTGTACCTTAAACGAGCAGCACCCTTCAGTGTGGATCGATGTTATTTCTCAAACTCTCTGTTTCCGTTGTTTGACGTAGGCACACAGATTATTTACGTAAATAACACTTACATTTTGTTTAAAGCTACTATATAAAAGCCGCAGCAACAGATGATATTAATATATATCCAAACCAACCAGACCTAATACTATCTTGGAGCCCAAAAATAGCGTTACATTGGCATTTAGCAAATCAGCACAGAAATCCGGGACAAGCTCAGAGTAGAGTCGCTGCGCCTTCAGATTGAGAGGAGCCAGTTGAGGTGGTTCGGGCATCTGGTAAGGTTGCCCCATGAAAGGCTTCCCCGGGAAGTCTACCAGGCACGGCCCACTGGGCGGAGACCTAGAGGCCGACCCAGGACACGCAGGAGGGATTATATCCTTCGGCTGGCTTGGAAACGCCTGGGACTCCCCCAGGAAGAGCTGGAATCTGTTGCTGAGGAAAGTGATGTCTGGTCCACTGTCCTTGGACTGCTGCCACCGCGACCTTCACCAGGGCAAGCGGTTTAGAAAATAGATGAATGGAATCAGGGAGATGCGTGTTATAGGGATGTTCCCCGCACCGTAAGCGGACGACTCGGCGTCATCCTGGCTCGCCTCCCGCTCCCGTTCACGTCGCCGGTGATGGTGCCTGTGGCCACGGTGCCGGTGGCGCCGATGGCTGCGTCTCCCCGAGGGCACATGCAGGCCGATGTACACGGTCCGGTGAGCTGCTCGCACACACGGCACATGCAGTGAGCCAAACACCACCCGGGAGCGGACAGCACATGCCGTGCAACACACCCCAGCACTGTATACAACCCAGCATGCATGACACTCGTCGTGCAGAGCACACAACACGATGTGTAATGCACAAAACACACCACGCAGCATACAGCACAAAGTGCACTGTACAACGCCAATCACGCAGAGCACACAGCATATCAACAAAAGAAAACGATACCCCCGTATAGCCTTAACAACGGTCAAAAGTGCTGTTAGCGAACACCTATCAGGGCCAGGGCGGCACACAAGGGATTGGGTGACCAGCTCCAATACCAGGTACTCATTTAAGACTGAACCGACCTAGAGGGCCCAGGACCGGTTTAGAAAATCGTCACTGGTGATGGCCGTGAGTGGGAATCAAACCCGGTTCGCTGGGTTTGTAGCGCATCGCACTAACCGCTTCCCACACCGTGCACAGTGACACAACTTAGCAGAGGTCATCAAGTCTGCTCCACTAGACACATCCTGTTCTCAAAGCCTCAGTTAATACTGGGTTTAATTGTATGAACAAAATATGTGCTTTAATACTGGGATTGCATTTTAAAAGTGGTCCAGCTGCATATGTTACAAATTAAGCGGCAGCATTCATGAATGCGCAACTTGTGTCTGAGCCATAATGTGTGACTTCACCCCACCTCCATGACTAACTAGAATTACATAAATATGATTTCTAGGGGATCCAAAAATACTAGGCTTGCTTTGCGCAAAAATAAAGCCCACAATGTAGCCTTATGGCTTATGCACTCATGGACCAGCAAAGGTGCAATAATTACTGCTAAAATGAGAACTTAATTTAACATAGCAATGGGAACCAAAATAATTAAAGGGGGTTACTTTCTGCCAAGTCGTTCACAAAGTTTAATATCGGCTTACGGTCTACGCTCTGGATGGTGGGCAATGCGTTATTTTTATGCTCTCATGCAGGAATTGGATATACCTCGTGTGGAATTGTCGAACATAAACAAGAGGGTGACGTACTTAAAGTGCCACTTGCAAAAGGGCTCAGAGATACTGTATCGTTCAATTGAGGCTGTCTTGGAGAACCCACATTGAAAAAATAGCTCACTGGAACCATTCATCCAGCTCGGGTATCAGCACTGGTCAGGACAATTTTACAGATTTCTTTTAACAAGTACTTAATAACATTAATAACCAATGCCTTACGTAACTGGGTAGATATTACACATTTCGATGTTATGTTCTACCTCCACTGCACCATTTTAACGTTTCGAATGATAGTGTACCACACTGATTCCTCAAATAAAACATATTCTTAAACTTGCAACAAATGCGGCAAAATGTCAATGGTTACGAGATTATTTTACCAGGTAAGAAATTGAGCCTACGGGATATTGTACAAGATGGACCTGGTCAAAAGGCTGCCATAAAAATAAATCACGGGGTGACTGTGCAAATTTAAACCCAGGATGTCAGCTGTGCTTGCTCACTGTTGTGGCCTCCGAGCTACCAAGCCACTTCTAAGAGTAGATTATATAAAATTACAACCATGAATGGTGACTAGATTACAAGGGGTATGAATTGTTACATATACATGTGCGAGTGAACAGCAAGCATTGTCAACCATTCTTAACCAACATTGAAAGTCTTCAAGTATAATTTAGATCATACAATTTCTTCATGTCACAAACCATAGCTATTATTAAGGGATGTTAACGTTAAGTCTGAACACTGGTTTATGAGGTGACTCATTTTATTGTTTCAGTTACCTGCGTAGATATGCATAATAAGCAGTCGGAACTCAGCGTGAAAGATGCTGAAGACCATGTATCATTTGTATGGCAAGGTGCCTTGAAATAGCCCTTCGATGAGAGCCGTGGTACAAACGTGATGGACTGCACCATCGTGTCACTGCATCTGTAGAAGTGTCTATTTCTCGTGGTTGCATTACTAGCCACACTTGGCTAGTAATGCACACTTGCCAGGACTGCCACTACTATCCTATAAGCTATATGCATTGCTTTTCTGTCACGTAATAAAATATATAAGTTGTCATACTTTGAATTTTATACCAATATAATTACACTGTCCTTTTTCATAGAAAAGCCTCACTGGGTCTCAAAATCCTTTCTAATGCCACGCATTGGAAAGCTTCACCAGTTCGTTATCGTGTACTGCGCGTGTCATCATAAAGTGGAATATTCAAATGGGAATGGAGATAACAATTTGAACGCCACACAGATAGATAAGCAACCTGCCTTCTGTGCTGTCACCTAATGGCCACCCATGGCCATGGGATCTTCCACTACTGCAGTGGTTCCCAAAGTGTGCGTCATGGCGCTCCGGGGCGCCGCAGCTAACTCACAGGGGCACCGCGGGATATTCCAAATTGTTGATATGTGCCATATATTTTCTGACTTTGGGCACCAGGAAAAAAATCCTGATACACTAAGGGCGCCGTGAAACGAGAACGTTTGTTAACCACTGCACTAATGGTTAAACATAACAAGCGAGGTAGGGAGTGGGTATTTTTGCGTTAGCCGAGTGGATCGATTTATTTTTCCACTGCCATCGAGTCACACGCAGTGGCTCTCACCGTCCAGGTCTTCCTTTTCGAAGTTGGTCGTGTGGATGCTGCTGGTCTTTCCACGATCCACCACCGCCTCCTCATCGTGCCGCTAAACAAACAAGGGTGACAGACAACAAGACACAACGCTCAACACTGCTGAGAACAACACTCGCTTGCTGAACACGTGCCCGCAAAAAACAAACGATCACTTCTGTATGCCTTCCAGGGCTCATTTGCTCCATTTCATAAAAGCCTGGACTTCACAATCAGTTCAATCGATCAGCAAGTGTTGAATTTGTACAAAGGCGCACAATCGTTTTCGAAAATTAGGCCATACTCCCTCTCAAGAAATCAGCAGTCAGAACACCTTCATCCTAGAGACAATGTACTAACATCACGTCGGCTCATGAACCTTAAAAATAGCCACCGTTCATGGGAAATATAGGAAGACGGATTGAGGACATTTGAAGCACTACATTTAACAACCCACAGAGATGTGCATTGCGTGTACAAATGCTTTGAAGAGCACCACTCCATGTGGCCCCAGAAGTCCCTGAGCGTTAACACAAGAGACAAGAGTCATCATTCCATTCTCCAAGTGCCTTCTAAGCCACTGCCTTTAATAGCTGGGCCATAGTGCATTAGATTTGGGCATTGTGACGGCCGCTCGGACGGCTGGCAGTGGTCGCAAATAAGAGAAGCTCCAAGGCTCTCCTATGCATTCTCCGGTTGTAAAAATAGTTCATATAATTCATTACATTTATATAGCACCTTTCACTTAGAGGCCCCAAGGCACTGCAGGAAACTGCAGAGAGGTTGGGGGAGGCAGCCATGCTGTCAGCCGTTGCCAACCCACCAGACACTGCATCCTCTATATAATTATGTTATTGGTCAATTAATGAGTGGTTTTTTTGTTTTGGGAGGAAACCATAGAACCCGGAGGAAACCCACGCGAAACAGGGGAAGAACACACAAATTCTGCACAGAAAGGTGCCCGAGGCAGGTATCAAACCACCTTGGGCCGGACATTATTTTTGTGAGGCCGGCATGTTATCACTGTGCCAGCCTGCCAACCGTGTGCTGGGAGTGAGCGGGCGAAGAAGCTCCCAGCACGTAGAGAGAAATATCGGACATCATGCCAAACACGACGTGAAAATGCGTCATGAGAGCTACGCAGCACAACCGCCAAAACCAGTCTGCGACCCGCAAAGCTGCCCCGCTCCAGCCAAGCGTGCGTGATTACTGTGCAGCAGCTGCCCTATTTCAGTTGAAATGTTTTTTTAGCAACATAACAGCTGACATTATTAATGTGTCATTGTCGTGCTGTAATAATAATAATAGCATTTATATATAGCGCCTTTCACCCGAGGGTCACAAAGCGCTGCACAAAGCTGCAGAGAGAACGACATGTCAACAACGACAGAGCACGGAAAATCAGCAACACATTTTTTTGGGCTTTTTTTTTTCCGAGCTGTGGAGAGAACGGCACAACAACAACAGGGAGACAGAAAACTGAGAGTCAAGCGATAGCAACGAATTATAAGACAAAGGACAAAATAAAATGCAACAGGGAAACTAATAATAATTCTACAACAAGCAAGGAGGGAACAAATGTCCCCTAGCAGACACAGATCGGAAGAGTGTTAAAATGTAAGGAAATACAACATTATTAAAAACAGTGAAACTCAACAGATAAACGTTTCAATAAGCAAAGTAATGTTAAATTATACAATGGGGCTATGAGATTGTGTAAATAAAGGCATATGGTAAAAAAAGGTAAATATGACTCATGCATCCTCTGCTGATTGGGAGATGAGAGTTGAGTGTTTGTACAGGGGGTAGATTCACAAGCGACTACATTCCAGTTAAGGCCACAGGCAGAGGTGAGGACAATCCTAGCAGTGGAACGAAGTCAACATCGCTTACATTAAATCCAACTCAACTGCATCCATTACTCTCAAAGTGCTCTGTCCATGTCACATTCACCAAACACAGCCAGTTTGGTACTTTTCACACTCCGGCTCACAAGCAATTAGATATTGACCACCAAACTACAATGATTGCGCTGTATTTACACCTCCATCGTGCATGTGCCAAGCTTGCAATTTAATGCGTGCATTATTCTATAAAATTATCCATGAAGCACATTTTCTTGGGTAATGTTGAACGTCCAATTGATGCGTGCACCTCATGCAAAAACACGGAAGCAGATGAAATGTACGCAGTAGCGAAGCAGTCAGTTTGGGCCCTGGTGCAACGGATTAATGGGCCTCCAGTCCACTTTGTCCGCTCTTTGTATCCCCGTAACTTGGTCCCTCCGGCCCGTGAGCCCAGAAGCAGTTGCACCGCTTGCACACTCGATATGTTACGTCAACGACTCTGCGAGCATGCGAGTTGCCCTGCGTCGCATTTACTTGCGCATCTTTGGGCAATCCAGCCGTGCGGTAAAGTCATGCGCCGATTAAATTTTTAAAGCAAATGTACAACTGTGCTGTGGCATACGTCACACCGCATTGGGACTGGGCGAATTTCCATCACGCCATGGGCACTTGAGCGGTAAGGCGAGCTCTCAACCTGGCTATTACTAGGGTGCGTACGACATATTAAACCGGCAGAGTATAAAATGCCAGCGGAAAAAAGAGGACAAGGGGTCGTATGTACGTCGACCCGACAGCATCTTCACAGTATCGTTAATCTTAACATTTAAGGGTCGTGAAGTCGACAAATTAAATAATTATAACTCGTCTGTGAAAACGTGCATAACAACATGCAGAGTATGTGATAATGTGGCTCCTGTGTGTATTTGTTCCATGTTTCTACGTAAAAATAATAAAAAATATAAAAATTAGTATCACTTTTCTCAAGTTAAATACATGAGAATACGTGTTAAATAACAGACATGTATATGTATACCCAAGATCAAATGCCAGCCCTTCATAGGAGACCGAGGGCAAAGTTGGTCAGGCCAATTAACCTAGGCAGCATGTTTTTGGACTGTGGCCGGAAACCGGAGTAGCCAGAAAAAACCCATGCGGAGAGGGGGAGAACATGCAAACACCACACAGAAAGGCACCCGAGTCGGGAGTTGAATCCAATACTTTTTTCTGCAAGGCGGCAGCACTGCTCAACTGTGCCACCATGCCACCCTCACTACAAGTGTGATGAAAGTAACTGATTTTAGAAATAACCAGCAATAACTACTAAATTCACAAATTGTAATTAAGTAACCACACATTATAGCTATTTTATTTCTACATCTCAGAAGTGTCTTGAAAGAAATACTAACAATGAATGTTCCCTGGTACCAGAGGAAAACCTACCTACCTACTACCTCTTACTTAACATCCTACCAAGAATAAAACCTACATGTAGACTTATCTCTGCAACATCACAGAGCCGATGATGCTGCCAATCATCACGTACATTGGCCAATGTAACCGCCCCTTCACAGTATTCCTTTATCAAATACCCTTGTTAAGCACAAGGTCTCTATTTGACGATGCTCATAATTCTGTATAACATTTACCTCTGTTATTTCAAACAGGTCGTGGCTTCCCGACCTTACATATTATTATCGTATATTACTTTTCATTTATATTTCAGGGGTCCTGCATTTTTTATTACGAACACAATGCCGTCAGATGCGTGAAATTCAGGTTCTGTGTAAACACTGTCCTTGTGATGTTGGCAATGACATCCGGTAGAGCCCAACTTCAAAGCGTTACAACCACCTGCGTAATTATCTAGATATTCCATCTGCCTCGGTCTCATTAACTAAATTACGATGCTCACATGGGCCAGGTGGAATGACAGATGACATTCATCACACATGGTAGCTGCAGGGCATGTACAGCTTGCTGGTTTTTTAACAGACGCAAGATTAGGAAATTTCCTACATTAAAAAGCCTTGTTAAGTGCCATTAAAGTCAGACTGAAAAACTGGAATGAGTAGGACAATACAGTCCTGGCTAATCTGCACTGGTCTGAAATCTCGCTGCCAAAAACGAACAATTGGACACCACCAGCTCCCCTCTACTTGACCTGTGATTTGTCCCATCCTCCCACCC
>JAZEWU010000005.1:639066-655125 GCA_036362915.1 Geotria australis
AGGGAGGTGTGAGAATTCACATCACTATTTAAGCTGGGTCTTGACTTTAGTTTGCAAGCAATGCCATGTCTTACTTAAAAGATTAAAACAAATTTGGGCCGAATACCAAACTTTAGAACTGCATCAAAGAGTTAACGATCCTGTTCATTATTTTAACAGCATCTGGTTGTGCTCAAATGGGGCCAGTTTTAAAAAACAAAATGCAGCCACAAGCAATTACACCTAGCAGTTAGTTCTGAACAATGATCAAAGGATCCCACCCATACAAATGACCAAAGGATCAAAGGATCCCAGCCATTGTAAAACACAGCTAGAAGAAAGGAACCCCTTACAGTAGCAAGACCAGATAGCGACCTTTGAAGCTAGCAGGAGTCAGCTGAGGAGATTGGTGAAGGCCACAAATTAAGCTTGATTCTCAGTTTATCTGTCTTGATGTTATTGACATGCCGTTCTCTCCACAGCCTTGTGCAGGGCTTTGTGACCCTCGGGTGAAAGGCGCTCTATACATGCTATTATTATTATATAACTCCGGTCAAATTCCACACATAATAACGCCTGTGGATGCTTCCAATGTGGGAGGCGAAACGTCTCGAGAAAGAACAGCTCTGAAGAGCAACCATCATTATTTTATTATCTTCAAGACCTTGAAGTATATATTTTGTGTCGTTTAAACTGAGATACATTGCATTTGTTCTGGTTCAAGAGCCTTAATGCTAGGTTAGGGAACGATCTGAAATACTTTTGAATCTTAAAATGCTCTTTACCTCAGAGACCAAAATCCCATTCATTCGCAACTACTGCTAACTCCTACGATTGCGAGTGATGAATCTGTCTGCAGAAAATGTAACACCAGAAGGGACCACAAGATGCTGTGATGTAAGTTACAATCCAACATCAAAGGGAGGACAAAGCTAATTACAGGGAAGAACAAGACAATTAATAACAAGAGTTAGGGTAATTTAAGCTGGTTTAGAGCAGTTTAAACGGCACCAGATTATATAGTAAAATAACCCACGTAGTAATGGAGTGAGCTGGAAGTTGTGGGGACTAAACACAAAAAAGAAACGGAAGGCAAGTCATCGGGAAGCACAAACGAGTTTAGAAGATAAGGGGGTGCTATAGAACTGGATGGAAATACCAAACTAAAGATATAACTCAAAACCCTTTAAAACTGAGGCATATAATTCATAAATACATCATTCAGGAACAGAAAACAACACTGATTTAAGAAATCATAACAGCAGCAAAAAAGATAATTGCTAAATTCAAAACAGCAGCCATTAGAGCGAAAAATGGAATACTGCCGTGATTGAACAAATCGTGCAACCAGCATTGAAATTCTATGCATATCTGACTGAAAAATGTGTTCATGTACCCCAATAAACATGTAACTTTTCAGGTGATGGGGAAAAGGTTCCAGATCTGGAGCGATAACTTGTGGATATCATCAGAGAACAGAAATTCGGGGAGATATTTACTAAATGTTTATATTGAAATGCAATACCACAACTAAGGAATGGATTAATGATTCACCTGTGGACACCTGTGAAAAAGATTGTCATAGCGTGTCAGGTTCTTCCAGCTTAATTAAAAGGTCTATGTTTAAGTTTCAATCATTTTTCCATTAAAACAGACAACTTATTTGAAGAATTACGGTACCACTATCCTCTAAGACATATACAGTACATAAAATGTGGGCAAATGAAAGTGAACATGGTCCATTTCATGGCCAAATGACCATGAGAGCAAACGAGTATTAGAAAGGTTTGACATCATCGTCATCTTTAACCATATTCATCCATCCATCCATCCATTTTCAGAAACCGCTTAATCCTATACAGGGTCGCGGTGAGCCGGAGCCCATCCCGGCAGACACAGGGCGCAAGGCAGGGGAACACCAAGGATGAGACGCCAGTCCATCGCAGGGCGTCTGGGGAAATTTAGTCAGTACGCCAATTAACCTGGCAGCATGTCTTTGGACGGTGGGAGGAAACCGGAGTGCCCGGCGAAAACCCACGCGGACACGGGGAGAACATGCAAACTCCACACAGAAAGGCACCCCGAGCCGAGATTCGAACCCGGGCCTTCTTGCTGTGAGGCGGAAGCGCTACCCACTACGCCACCGTGCCGCCCCTAACCATATTCAAATAAAACAATTGCAATAATGTATCACAAATAAAATAAGAAAATTGCTCTCCATAGCTGTTCTTTCGAAATCGCCATATCGAGTGTTCCGTCTCTCTCCTTTGCGAGGCATCATCAAGTTTTGCCTCCCAGGTGGGAGGCATCATCAGGCATTCATGTATCCCGAAAGAACCGCTATAGAGAGCAATTCTCATACCTCGAGCCGTGAAAACCTCTAAACATTTTCTTGAAGCGTATGTACTGTAAATCTAGGTGGGCACGCTCGCTATGCGCACACTATAGCTTAGTGTACGTATAGTGAACCAGCATCAAATTTACAAGATAAAATAGGCAAGCAAGAACAAAAACGTTGATAGAATTCGGCTTTTAAACAGCATCTGTGCATTGTCATGACTCATGGATTAAAAAGTATGGACTCTTGCAAAACAACATGGAACAAAAATGTTAAACGTTTTCCAAAATATATGCTGAGATGGTTGCCACAAATTACTCCGAGACAGAAAGAGGACCACATGAATTGGAATTGAATTGCGGCTCAACGCTGTCTGATTACCGTTCTCTGTCGTTGTTGGTTTGTCGTTCTCTCCGCCGCCCTGTGCGGCGCTTTGTGGCCCTTGGGTGGAAGGCTCTCTGTAGTTGCTATTGTTATGATTTTTCTGCTGTCTTTATGATCTATGTCCTATAATTTATCGCGATTGCTTGACTCTCAGTTTATCTGTCTTGATGTTACTGACATGCCGTTCTCTACACTGCCTTGTGCAGCGCTTTGTGACCCTAGGGTGAAAGCCGCTCTATAAATGCTATTATTATTATATTATTATTATTATTAAATCAGACACACCATGGCTAGCAGTCTGGTTCATCAGAGATAAAATAGACTACTGACAGAAATAAAATAATTTCCTTGAAAATCTCTAATAACCATGTAACAATGATGGTGATGATGTACCGGGTTGACCCCTGCCTCGAATTTAAATCTAAAGAACCTATTCGGTGATTCGAGGGCTCGAGCCAGAGTGCCACCTGGCCGGATTTATAAAATACAAGCAAATCTATCTACTGTAACATCATTAATTTTAATACAGTGAAAGCCACGATGTTGTGTGGGAAAAATATTAACGGTTTTATGTACTTAGTCACATGCCGGCCTCGTGTATAGTTTGTGGCAACGAGCCGGTGAGCAGCTTTAGTCGGCTGGGAGAATTGAGGCCATGAAAAGTAAATCCTTCCTAAACGCACGGCTGCCTTTATGCAAACCACAGCATATGCAGAATGAGTGGCCCTCGGTTTATTTTCAAGCTCGATGGCTGCACCATTGTCACAAAATAAATGTTTTGCCGTACTTGCCATGCTGTTGTATGTCCTCTAGCGATGAGCTAAATGCATAACGGCAATTAAATTAAAGAGATATTTTTTCCCTATTATTGCTGTGGATGTATGATGATTAAATTGTGCACTGAATGAAGAAGTCAAGATCATACAGCATGAATCAACAAAATTCCCTGAGTTGCTTGTTAATGGCTAGACTTAAGAGCTGACAACATGTGTTGTATAATATAAATATAGTTTGATTTTGTAAACAGAAACACAGTTTTGGATTTCAATAAAGGTAGCTCATCATTGTTTTCTTAAATCCCACTTGCACAGACATCCCATCACAACACAGCTTGTACAGCGTCAGACCCTCCAGACTTCTAATTATTTGCATTGTATTACAGTAATGTATTATATATTTAAACAAAGTATGTAATATTACGCTCACAGATGCTGCCTATCTGTAACAATAAATCCAATGGCTTTGTTATCAAATGCAACAACACCGCAAGGACAGGTTAACCTTCCCAATGACGCTAAATAAATAAATGAAACATCATCCCAGCAAGGACGCAAGTCAGAAATGGGACCTCATGGACAGCTCACTCCTGCTAGAATTAAGTAAACATTCTTGGCCCACACAACGACCGCCCATAGAACAATGCCCACACAGCCCCACACCATACTGCAAGCTCCCCTTCCACTCACCCATAGCTTCCAGCGGCTAAAAATAACGCCCCATTCCGCAGCCTCCCTGCATTCTCACATGGAGCAGGCCAAGCGCTCGTTTTGACTGCAGACCACTGTTGGCAGTTTGGCGGATGGTGCGTGTCACACACTACGGTCTCACCCAACGTTGAAACACAGAGCAGCCATTAATATCAACCAAATTATATCCACAGCTGGATGAAGCTTTCCCCAAGCCACCACCATATCTCACAGCTCTACAGTGTAACGAACCACATTGCTCCTGCGCACGAGCTGATTTCTGTGCACTACCTCCACGGATGATGCGGTGTGAACGTACATTTTCAATGTACAAAAAAATCAACAACCAATTAATTCGTGCAGTACACACACTAATGTGAATGCCCTGGTGACAATGTAAAATGGTAAGGGGGCTGATGGGCCCAGCAATGTGCCCATGAATTTGAAAGTGAAAGCATCAATGTGTTTTTCACCCACACCAAGACGCACTGCAAATGAATGGTGAGCTGAATAATAAACCCGGTACAATTTAAATTCAAATATTCAATGATCTACCTACCTCACAAAGACACTGACATTAACAAAGGGTACAGAACGTCCAGTTGTCTGTCAATAACACAATTTACGGCATGCGGTATTTACGTAGTCTTTGTGTCGTAGGGACATCTCACAATACGGCAACACACACGCATGACATTGGGAGAGAGATGTCTACAGCAGCATCCCGTAATGTCTGAATATCCTGCTGTAATGAATCGCGTTAATCAAGAGACCATCCACGATACATTTAACAAAAACTGCAGTGCAATATTAATATTACAAATGAACTAAAAGCATTCGTATGTGTGCATAACACACAGGACAATATAGCCACATTTAAAGCAAGGTAAACACGCGTGGATGTATCGTACAGGGGTGGGGAATTGCTGTTAAGGTTATTACAACATCGTTTCAAAATCACTTACACAAGATTGCCGTCCTGTCTCCATCACCGCTTAGCTTTGTTGTGCTGGGAAATGAAAGACACGTACTGTATGGTGCACGTTTTCTGCCTCTCTCACGAATACACACACACGAGCGACTATGTGACCGGCACAGGAATGACCTTGCCGCATCCCCGTGGGCTGCCTATGGACAAGCCGGATTGGATGGTTTCGTCCTACCCTGCTCTAACACGGGAAGCACATGCATTCACTCCACTGACTGGGTCCAAGCCAACGTGCAAGGTGGCTGAGCACGAAATCATATATAGGGCAAGACCTGTAAACAACTGCCTGCTCCACATGTATCTCTAGAAGGGAATGAAATTACCCAAGTACTCCCCACGAAACCATAGACAATAGAAAGCTATCCATGCCTTTGGCATTTGCAATAGAGGATCATAAATGTATTCTTGGATTGGCTCAGATAAAGCTAAACTATATATCATTTAGGTATGCTGGGGCTGTACCATGCCACTGTTATGTGTAAATGTACTTGATACATTTTATTGTAAAATTTGACATTTGACTTGGGCTCATCTGTACGTCAGTATTATATGGAAAAAAAATGTATACTTTTAAGATTGTATTATGGTAATTAAGATTGTATTATGGTAATTGTATAATATCCTTTAAATGGTAGAAGAGACATTACGTTTTTTTGGTCTGCGTGGGTTTGCCGGCCACTCCGATTTCCTCCCGGAGTCCAAAGACATGCTGCTGCATAGGTTGATTGGTTTGTGGACTAAATTGCCCCCCGTGCCCTGTGATGGACTGGCGTCCCATCCTGAGTATGACCCTGCCTTCCGCCCTGTGTCTGCCGGGGTTGGCTCCGACTCATCGCGACCCTGAACAGGATTAATCGGTTTCTAACAATGGATGGATGGTTTCTCGACGATGGCTTCATATCACAAATAATGGTCCGATTGGTACTTTTCCTTACACTAAAATATAGACTTCAACGGTGCATAGGGTTTTAATAGAAAATGTATTGTTTTTAAAGATTGCGTAAAACTGAAAAGATTCAAAGAAAAAAACATTTTTCAAAAAAACCCGCGAAAGAAATATTTCCTATATGTTCCAAATTTCCTGGAAAATATAACCAGAAGCTGTTACATGTATTAGCCAGCACTTGTCTATTTCCATTATCCACGGGACGGATCTGCTAAGACTGTACACATGGCCGCTATCAGATTTCCACATCGCTTCACACCGAGGAGCAGCGTAAGGGTGTCAAGCTACTTTATGTAATTCCCAAACACATACTTGATGTTGAGCCACTGACAAAAGATAATGCGATGCAAGTCCTACAAATTCGACAAGCAAGTAGGTCTTCAACTTTGGACAACGACTAAATTAACAGAACTGCAATGAAAATGCTCCTTGTGATTTTAAAAGAGATTATTATATGGAAGGATTATTATATGGAAGGAATATGTTGCAAACTTTGATCGCTCGACCGTTGCTTGGATAACTGTGGTAATTCTAGAGCTAATACATGCTGACGAGCGCTGACCTCCGGGGATGCGTGCACTTATTAGACCAAAACCAATACGGGCTCGTCGATGGACCTCCTTGGATGCGTGCACATATTAGACCAAACCCAATACAGGCTCGTCAGCGATTTCCCGGGATGCTTGCACTTATTAGACTGAATTGCCACAGGCGCCCTGCGATGGACTGGCGTCCCATCCTGGGTGATCCGCTGCCTTGCGCCCTTTGCTTGCCGGGATAGGCTCCGGCTTACCGCAACCCTGTATTGGATTAAGCGGTTTTAGAAAATGACTGACTGATGATGTTGCAAACTTGTCGAGTGATTTGTATTTTCATTTTCATTTCTAAATAAGAGTACTATATGCCTTTACACATATGTTAACATATATATTATAATTCGCATTTTTATTACATTGTCCATCATCATCAGCCATGATGCTGGATAATGGCCTCCCTAAGCCATAACCATAACTCATGGTGTCATAATGCAAAAATCCATCCAGAACACCCTGCACAAGTGCTGAATTCATCAGTCCAACTCTGCGGTGGATGTCCTCGCAGACGTGTTTTCTCCGATGGCTGCCCTTGTTTTTATAGTCGACAACTGCACATCATACATTCGTGGCATAGCCTTCCAAAGCTAACTTATTTTTCTTAACAGTCAATATGATGTCTTGAACTTGCATATGTTTCGTGATCCACGAGTGTCTCTGTCACTCGGTGGACTTCCAACAACGCATCTCTCCATACGTCTTTGCATACACCTCAGCTTGTGCTCAGATACTTTCTTTGTCAATGTCCATGTTTTTGACCCATGTGTCCAAAGCAGGTAATATTCAAGAGCATATCCATAAATAACAAGGTTTTACAATACGTATTGATACCCGTAGATATTCGTGGATGTTAGGCGTCATTTTCAGCGTGACTCCATTAAACCACAAATAAAATAGCGGATGAGTAGAGTCGCATGTCAATAGGAGGGGCAGCAGTGTGCCCTGGTGGTCGGTCCTATATCAATGCCACGAGCATAACTTGACACCTTTTTAAACTTCAAAATGCAGAGGTCTCGCATTCAAAGCCACATTAACCCAATGACATGTAGAGCACATTGCAAGACCTATGCTGCTCCAAGAAGCCCCCATTATAGTATCTTCACATTAAGCCCCCAATTCCACCTTTCTCTGTGACTGTATTCGTTACAGCCCCTTGGAGGCCAAGTGCCACGGGCTGCAGCACCCATTGCTCCAGCTCTATTATTGCACAGAATACACATTTTCTGTACTGTGCGAGTCTTTGTGCTAATAAATGCAGCCTGTTCAAGGTACAAGGTCTTTTGGCTGAAATGTGGATCATTACACTTCACTGAGGAAAAGGTGCTTTTACATTTTCATATCGACCTCTCCATGGCAACTATGGCAGCAGCATATGCTGAGCGCGTATGTGATATATGCGACATTTATATTAACCCAAAGCCGCCGTAACGAGTCAATGGTTTTATTACATAAAATCTAAGATTCAATTGCTACAGATTTAGTTGGCAACAACGGACTGAAAATAACTAGTATACTAATGTTTAACTAATTTGCTACTGTACTCCTAATATTCAACATTAAGAAAATGTAAACATTATTGCGTTTACTGAAATAGTATTCTTCAGTTGGCCAGCAGTGACCTGAATAGAACTGATAATCTACACGCAGTACTAACGTGTTTGCCCAGATTGATGTAAAATGTTTGCTTTCTCACATTAGTTAACGCACATAAATTGTATTTGCAGACAAAGCTTGCACAATAGTTCAGTCCAATTAGGATTTGTTTATATATAAAACAAAGCACTCTCCTCCCTTGATGCTAATACTCCAAAGCACCTGACAATTATGGCTGTTAGATCAGGAAGAATGCAATGGCAATTCCATGCAGGAAATCAATACGGATAATTGAATGTGTTAATGGTATCAGTTATCTCACATTATAATCGAACAGTGAAGTTGCTTGATGGGATGTTTTGAAATGTCATCTTTGTCATGATTATAAGCCATGACCAATCGACAGCTCAATGAAGGCCTTTCGAATCTGTAAGAGTCCCTCATGGTATTGTGATGTAAGAATCCTTATCGCAAGTACGCACAGCTAATTTAATCGGGGGGCGTGCATCCTCTTGGGAGTGCTCCCTTCTTTGGCTCACCTTTTTGACCAAAGGCCAACGCTGGGTCCAGTAACGTGTTCTGTGTAAGCCAACTTATTTTTAGCAGTAAATATGACATCTGTGACTTACATATGTTATCTAATCCTCGTGTTTATCGAGTCAGTATCTCGGTGTGAATCTAAGCATACTTATTTTTCCACGTATTTCTTATCAAAGTCATAATAGGGGAAAATGGACCTAATTTTCTTAAAACATCGACCTACAAGTATTCACTACGACTGTATCTCTTTCCTGCCATGTTGTCATGCATTAGGTTCACTAGGATCCTATATGAATACATCCAAATTGACCAAACGCACTCAGGAACACAAAGCCCAAGGGAACGGTATGGCCCGATGAAGAATATTGTAGTTTTAAGAAACACAGGACTGCCAGAGGTTTACATATTCCTACAGTGCCCTGCCTTCCATTCTCTAAGATTATAAATAGAAAGGTCATAGGAGGCTTAGATTACATCCAAAAATATTTCACTATGCCACGCTACTCTGTTGTTCCATTAAAATGTTTTATTCAGCCAGCATATAGCACAGTATTGCTGTAAAAAACAAACTTATTATACATTGGCAAACTAAGATATGCGAGCAACTGGGCATGTGGGATAACTTTTCAGAATACTGTACAGCTTTCGGCAACAATGTAGATAATTGCAATACTTCATATGCCACTAGAAATAGTCTTCAAAACATGTATTTTTTACACACATTCTGACCACGAGAAAGTGAGTGAGCAGAGCTGCAGGCACTGGTGATGTAATATTTACTCACAAGGCCTGAGAAGGGTATAAGATCCTGCAGTCACGTCACACACGATGGTGTCTGACTGCATAATTTTGTTATTTATAGCGCTTTTAAAAGCATTATTATTAAAGTATGGTGGTAGACTAACAGCAGTCATACACTAGAGGACAATATAATAGTGTTGCCTATTGCCCCATGACAAAGAATGCATCCAATCTTGCCGGATCAAAGAAGCTAAGCAGTGGTAGAATTGGCAACCACAATGCAGAGCAGGTTATAAGGCTGTGGGACTGAATGGTAGATAGCAGAAGGTACTGCAAAAAAAGTTATTATACTGGACTCATGCTTCCACAAATACGCGTCGGGCCCTTACCAACCAACCCACACTGATTAGCGTGGCTAAGAATGATAAACTATACCCCCATGACCCACACAGCATGGGAAGACGCTCATCCATCAGTGGCCCGACAAAGGGGTGCACATATACACACTAGTATTGTACAAATTCTATACAGTACGGTAATAGCACTGTATTTGTACGTACACTGCAAAGTGTATTTAACAACGAGTCTATATGCAAAAACACTGTAGTATATTTATGTAATATAACACTCTCGTGTTAAATACATGATATTTAGTGTGCCGTACACCAGGGATTCTCAACATTTTGCACCTCAAGGCCCACTTGGGTCTGGTCTCCACGGACCACTAGGTGGTGCTCTCGGCCCACTGATGGGTTGAGAGTGGCGGCTGTGCACTATACAGGTCTCACTTGTCAAAAAAACATAACACGGAACTGTCACGGCCAACCGACTGCATACATGTGCATGTGTAAAATCCTTTTGCACTGTGATAGTGATTACTTCCACAGTGGTGTATGACACACAACAACGCCAAGTCACATTACCTATAAATTGATATTATTATTATTACCTGTGACTACAAGCAATGTTGGATCTACGATTCATGTCTGGCACATGACATACAACACACATATTGGAGAACCCTTTAACATGTCATGCTATAAAGGATGTCTCGAACCCTAAAAAAAGCCCGACCCAACGAACCTTTGCCATCAAGAGGCAAAAGGTCTCGCATGCCTTACGGCGTAGAAGGCCTATAAGAACTCCGCTCACTATTTTGAGTATTTTGCAAGTTTAATTAATCGAGTGTGAGGGGAGCTAGATGACGTATTGTAACGTTAAATGGCCAGCAGGGAGCCACAATCACTGGGGAAGTTGAGCATTCGAATTAAAATACCCCAAGTGGTGCCACACCCACCATGGGAATACTCAGCACTAATGCTGGGTTTCAGGAGGGCTCACACCTACCACGGGATCGTGACATTCGTGTTTAATCACTCAGCAGGGATGCACACTCGCCATGGGTTACAATGTCCAATTCAATTCCACTGAAATGTACACCCACCACAGGTTAATGGACCACCATGAGCAGCCACTCTTGGTGTGCTGTGGAGAGGGGTCATTGATCGAAACGTCGCCTACTGCAGCATATACTTTTTATCTAAAAAGCTAATACTGTACTCTGTGACATTAGCCACACTGGGACCCACACTTACCACTGTTCATATGATTTTAACCAAGCAGCGTTAACACACTTACATAATAACGTTAACCACACTAGCAGTAACACGCACCACGGGAACATACCATCAACATTACAATGACAAATTAACCCTCCGGGAGTTATACTCACCATGAATAATAGAACATTAACCACACTGGGAGCCACACCAATCCTGGCGCACATCCCTGTATACAACAGTATGAATTACAGCACTCGGCATGAAACTACACTCACCATTGGTATTGTAATATGGGACACACTAAGGGCCACAGTACTGTACATAATATACATGACAGCCCTTTTGTCAAACAACTTCTGGATGTGGGCTTCTCCATGCCCGGCGGTCGTGGAATCACTTGACTAACCTTCACAATGTTGGTCATAGACGTGGGAGCACAAGAGGTACAATGCAAGATTGGATTTTGAGGTCCTGACCTCTGCTGCCCACAACCTTCAATTTAAAATTTTAAAACACTAACCACAAGTACTACAGGTGATGTAAACCAATGGGATTAACCACATTTATCATGGGCGATGTAACAATAAACAATCGTTTCAACACTCACTATGGGTGGTAATAATAACGTATTACATTTATACAGCGTCTTTAACCCAGAGGCCCTAAAGCGCTGCAGGAAAGAGAGGCAGCCATGGTGACAGCCGGCGCCAACTAGCCAGACACTGCGTACCTATATATTATGATGGTATCAGCCAATTAATTGGACATAATCACCAGGGTTTCTATGACCGTAACATTAGCCATATGTTGGGCCACATTCGCCATGGGCAGCACAACAACATTGTTCGCAAAGTCATAACTTAATTCACACTTGATGTAAATCATGAATTATGGGCAATGTACATTACAGTCGTGCATTGACCATACATGAAGATACATTCACCATGGACAATGGTGATGTAACATTAACCACATACAGTAAGCAGCCACGCTGACAAGGACATCTAATGCCATCCATTGTGTGGTGAATGTCATCCACGGTGAGTACAAGGTACAGCGAGTGTAATTAAGGTATTGTTTTGTTACATTTCCCATGGTCTTCTTCTTTGCGATTCTTCGAAGCACGATGGCTAGCTTCTGGACATCGTCGTCTTTCAGCTTGGCTTCGAAGTGTTTGGTAGAATTCGCAGGCAATACCAAGTACTACCTGACAGGGATCGCGACGTGAACGCTTCTACCTTGACCCCCATTTCCCATGGTAAATGTGGATGTTGGGCAATTATGTTTTCTCTTGTCACCCAGTGTGGTAATAGTTACATACCCCATGGTAAATGGCATTAGATTTTGGCAGCACTGCATTACACATTGTTACAAATAGTGGTTGGTTCTATATTTCCAATGGTAAATGAGGATTTGACAGTTCCGTGGTATTGAGGTGAATAATATGGCACCCACTGTATTAACGACATTAACACTAGTTGTGTTAACTGTTATCAACGCCCTGTGACACTTGACTGTACTGTGGGATGGTGTGGGGGAGGAAGAACGCCTTCATCCAGCAGTGGACAGACCAACGGCTGATGATGACTATTTGGACTACAGATATGGCATTTAACTTTAACCTTACACACAATAACACGTGGTTAATACTACACAGTACAGTATAGTCATACAGTAC
This sequence comes from Geotria australis, assembly GCA_036362915.1. Classification (NCBI taxonomy): domain Eukaryota; kingdom Metazoa; phylum Chordata; class Hyperoartia; order Petromyzontiformes; family Geotriidae; genus Geotria; species Geotria australis. Next base: position 651,875 of record JAZEWU010000005.1, read on the forward strand.
CCATAGTGATAGACCCAATGTGGTGCATTTCACCATGCATTTACCATGGATGATGTTATATGCATCCATCCATTATTAGAAACCGCTTAATCCTGTGCAGGGTCGCGGTGAGCCGGAGCCTATCCCGGCAGACATAGGCTGCAAGGCAGGGCTAAACCCACGATAGGACGCCAGTCTATCTCAGGGCACCGGGGGCAATCTAGTCCGCAGGCCAGTCACTTTTTATTTAAGCTGGAAGGAACCGTTGACCTCGGTAGCTATTTAAAAAAAAGTTGTACAGCAGAGAGGGGTAAGCAAGTTACAACATCTCAAAACACCGAGGGCAATTTGGTCATGACAACCCAGGCAGCACGTGTTTGTAAATGTAGTACTGTTATGCGACCATTAACCAACCCGGCTAACGTGCACCGTATAAATAAAATCTTTTGTTGTATGTGGGGAGACAGATACGGTATAGGTGGCACTGCCTGGCACATCTAACGTGTTTAGTTTTTTTACACAGCGGGACTCATGGTTATGTTATCAGTACAACAGCTGAACTTAGACACAAGAGCGTGCTACAGGTGTTATGTGTGTTTACATACTTATACGAATCTACCTGGGCTCGATCGCCAGCCACAGCTAACATCAGGCTCTAAGAGGTATCTCAACCGGTACTGGGCCCCCCACTCCCTCTCGAGGTCGACTCGGCCTAAAACGAGTACCTAACACGGTGTGAAACATCACTGGGGATACAAAGGCGGTCAGACCACCCCTACTGTGTGTCGTGCCGGCCTTAATAGGTGTTCGCTAACAGCAAATGCCCCGACATTACGTGTAGGGGCTACACGGGGCTCTTTGTTATACGTGCGGCGTGTGTGTGGTGCTCGCGTTGTGTGCGTGTGTACTACGCGTATACTGTATAGTGTGTTGCGTATTTCTTGTGTGCGTGTTACGATACAGTGTATGTGTTATGCATGTGCGACTGCCTTGTCTACAATATGTTAGTGGTATATGTACGTGTGTTGTGTTGTACTGTATGCAGCTGGTGTGTGGTGTGTGCACTCCGTGTGTATATAATGGGTAATTGGTACAGTGTGTGTGCTGGTTGTATCTCGTGTGCGTGTCGTGTGTTGTGTGTAGCTCGTGTACGTTATACGTGTGTGTTGTATGTAGCTCGTGTGCATGTATGTTTATACGTGCGTGTTGTGAGCGCACACTGTGAATCGCGTGACCACGCGTTCGTTGTATGTATGGATGTCGTCATGTATTGTGAGCGTTATCTATGCGTGTGTGTAATAAATGCGTGTGCAGTATCTATGTGTGTGTGTGTGTTATATTGTTCAGGCTATATAGGGGATCTTTGTGTGTATATTATGTGTGTAAGTATCTGCTCGATCCTACCGTGCGAGACAAGAGCGGCTCCATCAGGGCTCCACGTTGCTCCGCATCGCCGCTCATTCTTTAACCGGCAGCCTGTGTTACACCACCACTAACACACAACACCACTAACACACAACGCGCACGCAACACACTCCCCACGTAACACACGGCACAGTGCACTCAACACTTCACACACACACAATGGTAGAACACATCAGCCTGTAGCAACCGCTCACTCACACCACACTCTACCCGGCCTTTCTCAAAGCGGACTCGCACACACACAACGCATGTATTACACACGTGAGCGTGTGTGTAGTACACGTAGTAAGTGAGGAGCACACGTGTGTGTGTGTGGTAGCACAGGCGGACGCACACACAAAGGCGCACGCTACCCGCGGCGTCACACACTGTGGGAAACCCTCGATGAGCTCCTCCGACGTCACTTGGATGATGATGGTGGGGGGGGGTGTTCCTTTCTTAAGCTTTATTTATTTCATACACGGCCATATATCTCGGCTCGGGTGCCTTTCTCTGTGGAGGTTGCATGGTCACTTCTCTCCGTATCCGCGTGGGTTTTTCGCCGGGCACTCCGGTTTCCTCCCATAGTCCAAGGACATGCTGCGGCTTAGGTCAATTGGCCTGCTGACTAAATTGTCCCCATCCCGTGCCCTGTTATGGACTGGCGTCCTATCAGGTGTTTGGTAGAAGTGTTCACGTCGCGATCCCTGTCAGGTAGTAAGTACTTGGTATTGCCTGCGAATTCTACAAACACTTCAAGGCCGAGGAGTTGAAAGACAACGTTGTCCAGAAGCTGACCATCGGGCTTCGAAGAATCGCAAAGAAGAAGAAGGGGTTTAGTCCTGACTTACGCCCTGTGTCTGCCGGGATAGGTTCCGGCTCACCGCGAGCCTGTTCAGGATAAAGCACGGACTGATAATGAATTCATGATATATCTATCAGACAGGTGAAAGATGAGAATTAAATGCAGTTCCGTGTATAATTCCACATGCGACTGTGCAGCACCCCGTGTCCTCGTGGGTTTTCGCCGGGTACTCCGGTTTCCTCCCACAGTCCAAGGACATGCTGCTGCTTAGGTTAATTGGTCTTCTGGCTAAATTGCCCCTGGTGCCCTGCGATGGACCGTCGTTCCATCAAGGGTATCGCCCTGATTTGCGTCCTGTGTCTGCCGGGACAGGCTCCGGCCCCTCGCTACCTTTTTCAGGATTAAGTGGTTTCGGACAATGATGATGACTGTGCAGCAGAACGAACAACGGAGCACGAGGTCAGCTGCTGGTCGCCCCTTAAGACCGTGCATTGAAGCTAGACGATCCCTGGCTTGGATCTGCGAAGCTCATGGGCGGCACCCCTATAACTGTCTCTGCACACAAACAAGGCCAACAGATGCGGATACTTTGATGATGATGATGATGCACGCGTGGAACATTAACAACTCTCTAGCAGTGTACGGCGACTGTGAGTGGGTACCACCCAAAACATAAACCATGGAACTATGACTCAAATGTCCGATTCACAAACACGACGGAGGCTTCACAGCAGCGATTCACCCGTCAACTACGAAATAGTCTGGCTCGACCACCTCAATGTGACATTCTAGTTGTTGCTCTACATCAACATGAGCCATACCAAATCAGCAAAAATAACGAAGAAAATCGGGTTTAAAAAATAAACATTGTTCCAAAAATCAACTACTGATGTATGGAACATGCTCGCAAGAAGGTGAAGGTTGTCTCGTGTAAAAATCAACCCTGATCAGTGTTTCACTTCAGCCGGAACAGTTCCGAGAATTAATTTGGCACGCAACAGCCATTTCCTGATTAGAGTTTGTAAACCTGTTCTGTCGAAGTAAATTGGGTTCCATAATACAT
>JAZEWU010000005.1:655357-665745 GCA_036362915.1 Geotria australis
GTGATTATGATCCCAAAGTTGTACAGAAATGTGTTATCGGCTGTAGGGCTACATTGTATGCGCCAGAGGGCATTGAAACTAAATACATTGGACATTACAGTGGTGCCTCGCTTTACGATGGCCTCACAATAACGATGAAATCACTTTAGGATTTCGGCTGTATAAGAACGTTAGTATCACATTACGATCAGATTTCACTTTACGATACGTGTTACGACACGGCTCCGCGTGAGCGTGGGTGGTGTGGCAGCCAATCAGCGATGCAAACGCATGCCGCTTGGGTAGCTTCTCAGCCAATTAGCAGCGCTTGTTAGTGTTTACATCAGAGTTCTTACTTCTTTGTTTCAAACACGTCTGAGCTGCTCTTACTGTACTAAGGTAGTATTGGTCTCACTTTAGGATGGTTCCACATTACGATACGTGTTCTGAAACGGATTAATATTGTAAAGTGAGGGACCACTGTACGCAATTTGCTCCCCCCCCCCAGTAATTCCTTTAGAATTCAGAGATTACAGATTCGATCATTTTAAAGTTACTTTAGTCGTACCGAAATCCCGTATACCGTATCGAGTTGCCGTGTAACAAGGGATGATAATTTTACTGTTGTTCCTTGTTATACGGTAACTCAATATAACTTGTAAAATAGGGAATTAACTATATGATTCGAGATACGGAATTTCGCTTTCCAGACAACTTTTTTGGAATATATCTGTTCCCTATGGCGAGGGATCCTATACATATCTATACTTCTGGGTGGACAGAGATGGGGTGATTTCATAAACTGGCTCATTGTTTGAACTGCCGCACCGAGAGATAGATTGGAACCGGTGACCTGGTTTGCAGGTCGCCTGTACGAACCGATATACCGAGGCAGCATCGCGATCGTCATATTGTACGCAGATGCTTAGTGATGTACAGTGTAAAGTAAATATTTATAGCTTAAATTTTTTGTTTGAATTTCTATCCCGTGCCATAATTATCCAGTGCCACGAAGAAATGATTGTGCGTTTAAACCTTAACTGCTTGTTCCCCGTCCTGCTCGTGTTATGAGAATCGTCGATATGCTACTGTGTTGACAGATCACTTGGAAAAACATCTCCATTTTCAGATGACCCGACACGAATACTGATGCCGCATTAATCCAGAGAACCACTCAGCGCATGGCAATTACAAATACACGTCCTTTCGACATTTTTTTTTAGAAAGAGTGGTCAGTTTTCGACCAAACGAATACCCAACCACGAGCCACGCCAAACGTGGAATCAATTCAACAGGAGAATGATTTCAATCTCAATTTGGCTGTTTTCGCCGATTTAAAATAAAGGTCGCAAAAATGTCAGCTGTCTGCAGTCACGACTCTATCTTGCGCATTGATGATGAATTCAACCAGGAGATGGTGCACAAAGACGAGACGCACGCAGCCTCACCATGACAATAGACACGTAAAAAAACATGACATGTTCGGCAGGTGTTATTGCGTTCACGCACAGCGCGTTCCACCCTTCAGACCAGAGCTTATTTCGAGATAGATGTGTGTTTTGTTCGTGGATACCAATCGTTGCTGATTTCACGGCCATGCGCATTCAGCGAGGCGATGAACATTATTATTCCACCCATCCATTATCAGACACCGCTTAATCGTGTACAGGGTCGCGGTGAGCCGGAGCCTATCCCGGCAGACACAGGGCGCTTGGCAGGGCTATACCCAGGATAGGACGCCAGTCCATCACAGGGCACCGGGGGCAATTTAGTCCGCAGCCCAATTAACCTATGCAGCAGCATGTCTTTGGACTATGGCAGGAAACCTGAGTGCTATTATTAATATGTAAATATACAACCATTTATATATCGGACATTCTGTATATAATAGCAATGTATCTCCTATCCTTGTATTGATGCAGGTTTTCACGACTCCAATGTATGAGATGTGCCGTTAAGTACTTACTGGTCTCGAGAGCCAGTCTTACATCCTACCCTGTTGCTAATTCCAAGCTTACACCGTGTACTCATTTAGGTGTGTGTGCTGTTACATAGCCAGCGCACACATGCTCATATTTCGAAATTAATTAAATATGAATGGTCAAAGCGAATTAATTTCATCAGTCACCTATGATCTATACACTGCTTGATGAAGACCTCCATTGCGATTGAGTAAACCAATGCACCCGCGAGATGAATCCATTGTTCCATCTCCATGGCAGACATATACTCGGACGTATTCCCTCCTTTAACTGCCACTCCGTTGCTAGTACCGACCACAGGAAATCAGCTAACCTATATAAAACGAATAATTAATTATGGGTGTATTGATGCTGTCTCACAATGCGATAGTTGTGTGTATTAAAAAAAAAAGTGTAATCGTTAGCTACACGCTGGCTTTTCATCATTCTTAGCAGATTATCCCAAACTGGTGAACTAGTGTGTGTCCACAATTCCACAGATTATTATACAAATGAGCTCAGGGAGAGCTCAGCGCATTCCGTTCGCTCAGATCAGCTTTTTCCCACCGTAGGTGGTCAGACACAGTACGATGCGTCCAAAATTGCTTTCCAGTTGACTGAAAGAACACTTTGCTTCGTTTCAGCATCCAACAACCTTCACGGGAAAGCACAACTTATCTGCAACAAATTGCGGTGAGAGTGAGTTAATTATGCAATATTGGCATACAATGTTCCTAGCACGAGATTATCCGGAATGCACCCGATCCTATCAAAAATCAGAAAGCTAAGCAGGTTAGAGTCGGGAAAGTGCCTGGTTTGTGCTACCTTCTTCTTCTTTGAAATTCTGCAAAGCACGATGGTCAGCCTCTGGACATCGTTGTCTTTCAGCTCGGCCTCGAAGTGTTACCTCGAAGAGTTACCTTAGTGCATAGACAACAGGTGTTATAGACATTGTAACAGTAGAGGGCAGTACGTAAAAATATAATGTTATATACTTCGCACATCACCCCCCCCCCCACCTTGATTAACTTCAACTGCCCAGCGTGGCGTGGTGACGAATGCTCTCATAAACCTCACGCGACAAACAAGTTGTAAATGCCATACAATACTGCATACACAATATTACTCATCAAGTATTGAAAGCATATTGACGATTGATTAAAATTATAATCCTCCTTGGCCAGGGGTCACCTCGGTGGGTATCTTGACTCATTTTCAAAATGTTCCTTCTTGAGAAGATGTGGCAATACTCCTGCGTGAGTTTTTTTTATTTCAGAAAAAAATCCGAGTGCCTAGTGAAAGCATAGGCATACGCGAGGAGACCAGAGGTATACCAGTAACTGACTTGCACAAAAATATTTGAATCACCACTTTCGTAATTAAAAATAATTAAGAACTCAGCATTAACCAGAATAATATTTTGATACGCCATAAATTAGAGACGTTGAATAATAACATAGCATTGTGTCGCTGCGATTTTGTTCAGTGGTTCAAAGATGCAACATGTGCATTGATCATGATGGAGGACACATTGAACAATTTCTGTAAGAAACTCCATCCATCCATTTTCTGAAACCGCTTAATCCTATACAGGGTCGCGGTGAGCCGGAGCCTATCCCGGCAGACACAGGGCGCAAGGCAGGTGAACACCTAGGATGGGACGCCAGTCCATCGCAGGGCCCCTGGGGAAATTTAGTCAGTACGCTAATTAACCTGGCAGCATGTCTTTGGACGGTGGGAGGAAACCGGAGTGCCCGGCGAAAACCCACGCGGACACGGGGAGAACATGCAAACTCCACACAGAAAGGCACCCCGAGCCGAGATTCGAACCCGGGACCTTCTTGCTGTGAGGCGGAAGCGCTACACACTACGCCACCGTGCCGCCCTCTGTCAGAAACTATTAAACATTATTCCTCACAAAGTGATCTCGTTATTCTCGGTAAAGCCACTTATGCCCCACCTTGTACATATCCTATTCAATCTAATGTTTCCTTTATTTTCCTCTCAACAGATGATTGAATTTTGTGAAAGTATTGGAACCATATTTACATAGAGGGTTGAGTTAAAATACCTAATACGTGCATTCTTCTTCTTTGCGATTCTTCGAAGCACGATGGTCAGCTTCTGGACATCGTTGTCTTTCAGCTCGGCCTCGAAGTATTGAGATGTCTCCATATTATTTCAGTGATGCGTTACACTTTGTATATCATGTTTAACATCTTGCGAAACGGCCCTATTTCACAGCCTACTGGTTCTACTGCCACCTGCAGGCACCACAGCCACGTTCATTTTCCCGTGGCTCTCACAAGCCCCAGAGAAAGAGAACCCCTAAGAATCGTATGATTTATTTTTCTAAACACTAGCGCCACCTTCTGTCAATATGTGGCATATTTTAACGTGGGAGGCGAATCGTCGCGAGAGGGAGAGAGAGAGCGCTCGACACGGCTATCCCGAAAGAACAGCTCTGAAGAGCAACCATCATGAATCGAGCCGTCAAAGCCAACATCAGTACATCTTTCAATTGCATACAAATCGCTGTGACCATGAACTTAAATGCGATCTCAATTGAGTTGCACAGCACATCGATTGAGTGCGTAGAACATAACGCCTCCTGAGCGTTAACTAGTAGCGAACATCTGGGATAATAAACGTACTGTTAATAACACAGCGGATTTAAATCTAAAAAATAAAGTAGATTACAAAGTAACCAGCATGATAATGTCAGTTTTTTGTTTAAGCTGCAAGCAACCGTTGAGCTATGTAGCTCTGTTCAACGGCTGTCCAGCGGAGAGACGTAAAGCAAGTTACAACATTTCGGGGCACCGAGGAAAATGTCGTCAGGACAATGAACCTCGGTATCATGTCTTTAGACTGTGGGAGAAAACCGGAGTACCCAGCGAAACCCAACACAAACGCAGGGAGAACATGCATACTCAACACAGAAATGCACCAGAGCCGGGAAACCAACTCAGGACCTTCTTGCTGTGAGGGAGCAGAACGACTCACCCCACCGCTGTGCGTTCATGCGATTCCAATCACCGACGAACTTGACTCAGATTCGGAATATTGCGAGTTTAAATCGCCGTTCGGAGTGTTGACAAACTAGGTGCGCATGTATTAACCATTAAATACGCGCCGTCTGCTTCACAGTGGACTTTCATGCTTCAATGACGTTGTTCCGAAAACGGTATGCAACGCGTTATGGTCCAAATTGCCACATTTTATAAATCACCTGCAAATTGCTGAATTGGGAAGCCAGATAGCAACATTATCCCTGACTGGTAGAAGAATGTCCACTTGCTGACAGATGCTACGTTCGCAGTGTGCCTTAAAGGGACACCTGCCATCGATTGGGATCCCTTGCCGCAGGGCGCCTCGAGATGGACTGCATCGGAGGCGCGGTATAAATGATGTGACAATGGCACCAGTGGAGCTAGTGTTAATGATAACGGGTGTTTTGGTTCGTTTTTCAAGAGAAGACAGGTGCTTGAGCGAACCAACCCTCTCCAATCTTCACGTAACACCACATTAGTGAGGAGCACGGATTTTGTTCTCGACTCTGGGCCAGAGAAAGCTAGTTTACATCTCGGTGACATCACGGTTATTATAGGACGCATTCCTCCCGCTGAAATGTCATCCAAGCTGTGTGCGTTTATATATCTGGACAAATTGGAATTACATCGAGAGATATAAATAGGAAATCATGGATTTGAGAACATATGCTGCTTAATTACTTGAGTAAAACTGTTAGTGAAATGTAGTGGCCTTGGGCAGGTGAGCGCGTTGGAATACTAACCCGGCGACCCGAGTTAAATTCCCGCTCACGACCAACAACAATATGAACCGGTCCAGGGCCTCCCCTAGGTCGAATAAGCCTCAAATGAGTACCGAGTGCGATATGTAAACATCACCGACAGCGAGACAAAGACGGTCGGGCGTGGTGCTGGCACACCCACCCCCTCGTGTGCCGTTCGCTCACAGCATGTGGCCGAACGGTCAGTTAAGGCCACACGGGGGATCTGTCTTTGTCCGGTGTTTTATCATATTGGAGGATCGTGAGAGATGGAAGGTGGGTGGGAAAGTCCTTCATCCAGCAGTGGCTTGACCAAGGCTGATGCTGATAGTGATCTGAAAAAAGTACACGTGCGTGGCGATGTGGCAGAGCGCCACTCACACGAGTAGAGGCAGGGAGTTAACATCATGAATCCTGACATAAAATCGTCATTCCTATATGGTCGATAAATCGAGTACTTTCAATTCAGATCCACCGTGGGGAATCGCCACTGTCCGCTTCAATCATGTTCCGGCAGCATTTCAGATATTCATGAGGCTACGTCGGAAGCCGCCCACTGGTTCACATTCCAACCTAGAAATGAACATAGAAATGGTTCTGGGCAATCTTCCCACCTTATGAATAAAGACAGCAGGTAACAATTATACTGCTCGTCCTATGGATACCCACCATGGGGATATGGAATTGTAGCCACTGGCTCAGAACAGCATAAATCACATGAGCATGGCCCCTTGCTTGCTAGAATAGGAAGACAGTTGTGCGGGTTATAAGCACTTATTGTTATAAGTTGTGATGAATCTCCGATGTTCCGGATCGCACCGCTCGTTGTGTGGCGTCGGCATTCTACACGACGCTTCGCTCCACGTGCTAGGAGCTTCCCGATGAACTGAAACATCCAAACAAGACGCGGTACAACTTCTAAATCCATCGGAGAGCCGTACAGCACAACCACGAAAACCTACGCTCTTACGCAGGTCCATCCATTGTCAGAAACCGCCTAATCCTGTACAGGGTCGCGGTGAGCCGGAGCCTATACCGGAAGACACAGTGTGCAAGGCAAGGCTATACCCAGGATAGGACGCCAGTCCATCGCAGGACACCGGGGGCAATTTGGTCCGCAGGCCAATTAACCTATGCAGCAGCATGTATTTGACCTGTTCGATACAACCGGAGTGCCCGGCGAAAACCCACGCGGACACGGGGAGAACATGCAAACCCAACACAGGAACTCACCCGAGCCGGGATTCGAACGGGGGATCCTTACTGTGAGGCGGAAACGCCACCTTGCCGTGCCTAGCCGTACAGCACAACGACGAAAGCCTACGCCCCCACGCAAGTCCCAATTGTAATTTTCCATCCGTCATCTCCCAGACTCCAGCCAGAGCTATCGCTAGACGGCGCCAGACGCGTGCACAACCATGCCACCGCCTCCACCCTCCCTGCAGGTCCCACCTGCGCGGCCGCATCTCACACGCCCTGTGAGCTGGGCATACACATAAAGTGCCAATAAATAAACCATTACTAAATACAGGCACACACATACATTAAAGTGGGATTTTATTAATGTCGCAATTGTACACAACGTGGCCCTGGTACAAACGGCGAGTATATACATTAAATGTAGGCTATATACAGTATATATAGACTGTCTATATTATGTAAGCCTACGTGTGTGTGTGTGTGTTTGTAGTTCATGTGGGCCATTTGAGGATCTTCGCTCGCAAGAAAACGTCACGGAGATATTTCTTGCCGTTTGAAATGTGTGTTAAATTACATTCCTCGCAATGTCATGAACCCTGTAACCGTGCCGAGCAATGTCTGAAGCACGTGGCGTGAATTCCGGGTCGAGGAGTGGTTATTTCCATTTCAACCCATCTGGATATTTTCTCCAAATTAAATCATTGCTGACAAACCACAGGATCCGGAATCTCATTATTTCTGATACGCTTTTGCAATTATTTTAACTTGAGGTGATGATTATGTGTACACCGTAATTGCACAAAGGCTGCATAATTTGTGCTTGATGTGATTCAATTCACCTGAATAATTTGCACACCTGCTGCAGCCGTGATCCTAGAACAAATTTTTGCTCGTGTTCCTCGTAAACACGCGGCGCTTTTAATAATATATCTTTTTTTTTCTACAATTGGACGTTTGTGTTTTAAAAACTGCTAAAAAAAAAAGGAATCGTGATATTGTTCACATGGCGCCGCGTGTGTTTTCGCAGACGTATCATTAACACACGTGTACACACGCGCACGCACGTGCGTATAAATATATATATATAAAACACGCACCTACCGCAGATATTTATAGTTCGCACCTACAGAATATGAAATGAAGGTAGTGTGTACAACTTACAAACTCGCCCTGCGTCGTTACGGGTAAAGGTATAGCCTCTGCAAGCAGACCTCAGTTCTCTCTCCACATCCACATATATAAGTACAATTCTATATATTATTCAAACAGTCCAAAGACATGCTGCCTAGGTTAATTGACCTGCTAATTAAATTGCCCCTCCTCAGCGCCGTGATGGACTAGCGTCCCAACCCGAGTATAGCTCGAGTTACCTTCTAACTTGCCTACCCCTCTTCGCTGGACAACTGTTACAAAGACTTAAGTATCTCAACGGGTCCTTCCAGCGTATATACAAACTGACTGAATTATTATAATCCATCGCGCTAATGGATTTCCAGACCTAATATTATTCTATCCAGCCGCATTTGATTCAGCAAGCAAGCTGCCAATCTGTTTCGACCTTCTTGTACTAATCAGCATGTAAGCCTTGCTAGACAAATGCTGATGGGTTAACAGACGTTATTGGCAAGAGCGCTCCATCTAAGCTACGTGGCCCTGTTCAACCGTGAACAATAACGTACACACAACTTATTAAACGTTGTAAAAGTTAACGCATCCCGTTCGACGCTGACAGGACTGTGGCTGTTGTGTGTGCGCTGAGAGGTTTTCCCGATATACTCTATCCGAATTAAATGTGTGCTATATTAATTAGTACGATTGCAGGCTGCTGGCTCGTATATATATTTTATTTTTGACGTATCTATTACCAATTAACAGATGTGTGAGCCTGCCGCGCGCTGTGTGTGCGCGTCATTCACGTGAAGCTTTTAAACACCCGGCACGGTGGCACACAAGACCCTATGCACGATATGTCCGTGTGTGTCGAGCGGTTAGCGCTACGAACCCGACGACCCCGGTTCGATTCCCACTCACGGCCAACACCAATGACGATTTTCCGAACCAGTTCTGGGCCTCTCCTAGGTCGACTCAGCCTCAATCGAGTACCGGTGTGTAAGCATCGCCACTAGGGAGACAAAGGCGGCCAGGCGTGGTGCTGGCACACCCACCCCCTCGTGTGCCCTGCTGACATTTATAGGTGCTCCGAGCTAACAGTACTTGACGCGACAGTCTCTTAAGGCTATACGGGGGACCTTTGCCTTTTGAAATAAACGGATGGAGCGGTGGCGCAGTGGTTAGCGCACGGCGTCAAAAACGCGAGAGCCTGAGTTAAATTTCCGGCCACAGCTAACATGGGTGGCGAGCGGTGTCTGAATTCGTGATGGGACCCACCTGCCTTTAACAACTCACATTGAGCAGAGTGGTGAAAAATGGTCAAAACTCTCATTCTCCATACCGTTGTCAATCAAAGCGGATTCAACAAATGACTGCAAATGTATCATAAACAGCATTAGCCCTGGTTAATCCACTGCTGGGTGGAGGCTTTTCCAAGCCGCTGCCACCTCTCACAACGATAAGGCGGCGTAGTAAATAACAATAGTTGTGTATACACATATGCACACAACGAGACGACCGTCACAGACACACCCCTAAGGGTCTCTCCGAATGAGCAAGGGCCTCGTTTATATCAACAATAGACTCCGAGTCGGAGAGTAAGACCCAGCGCGGATCACTTCTACACAATGAGCCAAACAAGACGTGGCCGAGTGCGCCTGTCCGGCAAAGACACAGATCCCCCGTATAGCCTTAACACACTGTAGGGTCAAGTGCTGTTAGCGAGTAGCATCTATAAAGGCCAACACATCCCATGAGGAGGTGGGTAGCCAGCAACCACGCCCGGCCGCTTTTGTCTCCATCGTTGCGACGTTTACACACCGCACCAGGCACTGATTCGAAGCTCGGCCAAGGTGAGGCCCAGGACCGGTGTCGAAAATCGTCACCTGTGTTGGCCGTGAGCGAGAATCAGTTCGGGTGTCCGGGGTTCGGAGCGCAGCGCGCTAACCGCGACACAGTGCGGCCAGCAACATTGCCATGCGCTCTCCCGTCACTTGACGGCCCTTGATTTAGAGTCGAACAGCTGTGCGAGGGCGGCGTGACGTTTCGAAAAGCGGTGCAGGATTTCTGCGAAGCGGAAAGACGGGTTTCCTCTTTCTTGGGTTCATTCACAAGCGATTTCCAGCCGTGGAGCCGATACGTCCACTTGGCACGAATCGCTGGGAACGGAGCAGCTCCTGTGTGTGTGTGGTCCCTGTCGCAGGCGCCGGGATCACCCGGGAAGCGAAGTGTGCTGCTGGCTGGCGTGATGCGTGGACGAGAGGAAAGCTGTTCAGATACTCGAGGAGCGAGATCTCTGTCGTAGTTAAGCCCGATGAGCAGATGCTTGAGATGGCGGGGACGAG
>JAZEWU010000005.1:677503-694555 GCA_036362915.1 Geotria australis
TACCCCAAAGGGTTAAACCTCGTATATTCTACATTAACGGTAACTGTTTTGCACGGACGTGAGTGACAACAGATTCGCTACATCACCACGTGCAACGGATGTGTCGAATTTCACCGAAAAGCGCGAAATCTCGATTGGGAGAGGAGGCAGCCCCAGCTACCGGGCTTGTCTAATCATGACCTATGGATATCCACGACTGGAACCAGGGCAACCAGGGGGGGTCCCTTGTTCAGAGCAGCGTGGCGCGGTGTTCATCTCCGCGGGCGCCGCTTAGCCCAGTTAAGGAAATTACACAATCCCACGGGCGCGGGTAAGATTATCCATAGCACAGCCATTGTCTACTCAGAAGTGGTGATAGACTGGACGCGACCCTTGGCTGAGCCCTACAATAGCATACCGCCTAAATGCGCTTCTCCTTGCTGGACGGAGACCTTCTTACCAGGACATGGGAACCGTTGGCACATAGTTTACTTCATCGCACGGATTGGGAGCAGTGGCCGAGAACTCCAACGCAGAGGGCTTGACAGCGCGGCACAGAAAACAAACCACCGCTCTGCGCTCGCCCCCGATGTTAATAATGATAATACACCGACGTAGGTTTTCACGGCTGTATGATTGTAGCTTTCCGAAACCGCCCAAAGCTATTCTTTCGGGATAGCCGTGCCGAGCATTCCCTCTCTATCCTTGGCGACGCTTCGCCTCCCACGTTGGAGGCGTCGTCAGAACGCCCGAAGATCCCATCGACGTGGGAGGCGAAACGTCACGGACGAGACAGAGTGAACGCTCGACGTTGCTATCCAGCTGTGAAAAGCAATTCTTCTCAAGACTGCTAATACGCAGTACCACACGTGACTCGTCATGGAAAGAGACATGGCTACCGAGACGCGGATCCGAGCTCGGTGTGAGAATACGTGATGGAATAATAATAATAGCATTTATAGAGCGCCTTTCACCCGAGGGTCACAAAGCGCTGCACAGGGCTGCGGAGACAGAACGGCACGCCAACAACGATAGAGGACGGAAAATCAGCAACTTTTTTTTTGGGGCGGGAGGGGGGTTTAAGTGCTGTTTGAGTCGTGTTATTCAAATGTCGAGGTTTCCGGCAAGTTTGTCGAAGGTGCGACGCGCGCCGTGTGCGTGCGTGTGTGGGCCGTGTGCGTGCGTGTGTGGGCCGTGTGCGTGCGTGTGTGGGCCGTGTGCGTGCGTGTGTGTGTGGGCTGGGTGGCACCTGCGCCGTGTTGTTCGTGCCGCCCTTGTTGTTGGTGAGCTTCAGCTTTCCGAAGGAGATCTCCTGGCGCATCCAGTGCGCGCCCGAGTTGGGCGAGTCCGCGTGCACGTACGTGCGGTTCCCTGCGCGCAGTCCATCACGGGGCACCGGGGGAAAGTTAGTGCGCAGGCCAATTAACCTATGCAGCAGCATGTCCTTGGACTGTGGGAGGAAACCGGAGTGCCCGGTGAAAACCCACGCGGACACGGGGAGAACATGCAAACTCCACACAGAAAGGTCCCCCGAGCCGTGGATCGACCCAGAAACGTTTGGCTGTGAGGCGGCAGCGCTACTCACTGCACTGCCGTACCGTACGTGCAGCCCTCCTCCCATACAACAACAACGATCACCCGTATAGACTTAGCAGACTTTTGGGGCAAGTGCTATTAGCGGGCACCTATGAAGGCCGGTATGGCAAACGAGAGGGTGGCTGGCCAGCAACACGCCCTGCCGCCTTCGTCTCCCTGGTGGCGACGTCTTTGCACTGCACGATAATCATTTACACACATATACAATTATTGTTGCGTCGCGGAAATCCCGTGAAGAGCTTGCAAGCTCACTTGGTATTTTTCTGCTGTAATAATAAACATCTATCTATATCTATATTCGTTATACGTCCCATCAGACGCTCTGCTTTCTGGGAACGCACACCTTCAGCGGGGTTGGTTCAAGTGCAAACCAACTCTCTACCGGTTTCAACATTCAGTGTTTCATCAGCAAGCTCGAGTGAAGATCGCTTGAAGAAATGCTGGTGTACTGTCAGATGTGTATAAGCGACGGAAACCAATAGAACATTATTACCATTGATCCCATCAATTAGATCATTCACACATTTCGCAATTAAAGCGACAGCAGCCATCCACTTTTACAGAGATTTACAGGGTGGGCGGATAAGCGATCGACAGCCGCCTATATTTAGGTTTTCACGGCTCGATGTATGATAATTGCTTTCCACAGCTGTTCTTTCGGGATAGCCGTGTCGAGTGTCTCCCCTCTCTGCTTTGCGAGAATCCTGTCACTCTCAGTCGGGTGGCCTGTTGTATCTTAACCGAGCCGATCCAATAAACAGTTCTAGGTGTCTGTCAACGCGACCTATGCCACTCCGTGCATCTATTAATAATACACGGATGTAATAAAAATTGCTCTCGAGAGCAAAACCTATCTCGAAACGGCTATCCCGAAAGAGCAGATCTCTAGAGCGAGTCGCATACCTCGAGCCGTGAAAACCTACTTCAATTCACACGGATGTAGGGCAAGCGTTGCCCACACTGCTGGACAAGGCCTCTTCCACGCCGTGTCGGGAGTGGAGGTCGCTTGACCACACTTCACCACACTGGAGGAGGTCGTGCCTCGACCGGTACCGACGTTTACTCTGTACGGAGACTGGATTCGCCGGGTTCAAAGCGCAGTGCGCCAACCGCTGCGCCACCGCTCGCTCCACTCGATGTTTCACCTATTTCACTTCGCAATCGATGAGTAATTAATTCAACACATTAGGCAATAACGCTATTTTATAGTTAATATATATAACAGGCGACGTTTCGACAAACGGTCCTTGTGCATGTTGGTTAGTTCGTAAGTTTGTTGTGTCGCAGGAATCCCGCTTCCAGAGCTTGCAAGCTCACTGGGTATTTTCTGCTGTAATAATAAACATCTATCTATCTATCTCCATAGCAGATGTGCTATGAGGAACGCGTGCTATGAGTGTGCCATGTAAGATTTCTTCCAAAGGCTGTGTTATTTAAAACGTGTCGAGAGTTCGTGTTGTGTGCACCACTGGCCGGGCCGGTATCACCAAACAATTAACTCCAATTCACCTCCTGCTGCGGACAACCTCGGCTAGGTGTGCGTTCTATACCAATTACAGTGACAGCATTCCTAGCCCGAGAGTCACCATTAATGTTTGTGTGTATAACGACAAAGATAACAACACACACACACACACTCCTACATATGTACATAACACGTACGTTGGTCACGATAATAGACCTCAATTGGTGTTAACACGCAACACGTTAAAGTGTTTGCGAACAATTTACCCCCGACTCACCCCTCTGGTCTCGGGGCCAGCGTGGACTGAGCAGAACATCGTGGGCGAATCCTCCACTGCTGTATCGAGCAGTTGGAACGAACGCGGTGCGAACCTCACCACGGCGTCACAGCGTAACGCGCAACACCCGCAGCTCACAGACGGTCCAATGCATGTGTCCGGAAAATCTACATATACTGGAAGAGGAGTGTGTATGTATCTATGTATGGGGAGCGGTAGCTTAGTGATTAGCGCGCTGGGCTACAAACCTGGCGACCCGAGTTCGAATCCCGCTCACGGCCAACACCAGTAACGATTTTCTGGGCCTCCCCTAGGTCGACTCAGCCTCAAATGAGTACCGAGTGCGGTGTGTAAACATCGCCACTCGGGAGACAAAGGCGGCCGGGCGTGGTGCTGGTCACCCAACTCCTCGTGTGCCGTATCGACCTTCATAGGTGCTACTCGCTAACGTTACTTGACCCTACAGTCTGTTACGGCTATACGGGGGATCTTTGTTGTTGTTATATGTCCGCACTGTGGGTCACGGGTTCGAATCCTTCGTAGGCGCTCAAATAATCTGCACAACACCAAGGCTTTTGTGTGTTCTTTCATCTTTACTTACCACGTATTGATTGCCCTTCTGAAACTTTAAGACGATTTCAGCTTTAATTCCTGCTTTTGCAGTAGCATTAACCCGTCTTTGCCAGACGTCAGAAGAACGTGTTACATGCTTTGAACAAGACCGCCCGTACGACGGGCACTTTGCAAGTGTAAACAATTCGCATGCTGAGGCTTGCAACGCGCCCTGCGTTTATATAGATAGATGTTTACTATTACAACAAAAAGTACCCAGTCGGCTCTGGATGCAGGGATTCCTGCGATACATCAAACGTTCGAACTTAACGCAAACAATTCTCACGCACGTGACGAACCCACGTATACCGCGCTCAGGCGAACCCTACTATACTGGGGTGTTTGACCAATTTGACGATGTGAAAATCATTATTCTTACGCGGAATTGGTGTTTGGTTTCGCGTGAGTGGGAACCAAAGTGTCTGGAGAAAAGCCACCACGTATTCGAGGTGGGAGGTGCTGAACAATGCCACCTCCTGGGAGACATCTAAGAGTCATAGCCTCGCGTCTACAACCACATGGATAACCCAGCCTGGTTACCATCCATCCATCTATGGTCAGAAACCGCTTAATCCTGTACAGGGTCGCGGTGCGCCGGATCCTATCCCGGCAGACACAGGGCGCAAGGCAGAGCTATACCCAGGATGGGACGCCAGTTCATCACAGGGCACCGGGGGCAATTAAATCCGCCGGCCAATTAACCTATGCAGCAGCATGTCTTTGGACTGTGGGGGGAAACCGGAGTGCCTGGCGAAAACCCACGTGGACACGGGGAGAACATGCAAACTCCACACAAAAAGGCCCCCCGAGCCGGGATTCGAACCCGGGGGGCATCTTGCTGCGAGGCGGCAGCGCTTGGTCACGCATCAGCTAATTACTCAATCGCAAGATCATCAAGAGCACTCTTGTATTCTTGTGTTTCGAAAAAAAGGGAAGCGATTGTGCAACAGTAAGCGCGCTGCCACTACGAACAACCCTTTCCTGATGATGCAGATTGTAAGTATCAACGAAACGTCTAAAACATCTTTAAAGGTAAGTACTGTATCCTCACTCGCTGTTCCAACATATCGACGGGTACACAACACCTGCATACCTTTTCACGTGACCTAAACTCATCAAGAGGTGCTCTACTATGGATCTATCTATCTTTGGGTAAAGTGCTGTTAGCGGGCAACGACAAAGACCACCCCTCTCCCCTCGTATAGCCATAACAGACTGTAGGGTCAAGTGCCGTTAGCGAGCACCTATGAAGGTCGACACGGCCACACACGAGGAGGTGGGTGACCATCACCGCGCCCGGCCGCCACATACAGTACACACACACACACACAAAGGAGGTGATGGGAAGGGGTGCGAGTCGCGCGCTGCGAGACGGGACAGGTCCCGACACAGATGAGCCCCCAGTGCCCGAGCGGGCCGATAATGACCCATCCCAGCGCTCCGGTCCCCGCGGCCCCTCCGCCGGCGCGCCTCGGGCTGTTGATGCTGCTGCTGGCGACGGTGTCGGGAGCGGCAGTTGTAGCGGTTAGCGGCGCGCTGTGCTACGAAGCTGGCCACCAGAGTTCGATAACCGCTCACGGCCGCTAACACCGCTGACTATTTTATGATCCGGTCCTGAGCCTCCCCTAGGGCGACTCAGTCTCAAACGAGTATCTCGGTGCGGCATGTAAACATCGCGCCACGAGGGAGACAAACGCGATGGCGACGCTAGCCACCCACCGCCTCGTGTGCCGTGATCGCCTTCACAGGTGCGCGCTAACAGCACTTGCCCCTACAGTCTGTAAAAGGCTATCCGGGGGATGTTTGTCTTTTGTAATGTGGTGTGCGGTGGGGTTGGGGGTGCGGTGGGTGTCTCACCCTGCACGTTGGTGTCAGCCTTGCCGCAGGGCACCCACTTGCCGCCCTGGAAGCGCCAGTGGTTGGGGTCGGAGAGAACCACGTCCACGAACACGTTGTAATGCGCCGTGGGGTCGAGGCCCGACACCGTGAAGCTCAGGAAGGGGAACATGCGCCTGTTGTCGCGCGGACAGGCGGCACCGACACGGGGAACACGGGGAACACGGGGACACCGCAAGGTGCGTTAGTGCCATCTAACACGCGTTGGAGATGGCGCTTCGATGTGTTGGCGGGTTGGCGACACGTTTCGTTCCGCAGGAGAAAACCTACGGACAACTGCCGCGTCTTGAGCACAAGCGACAAGAAGCGGAGCGAGAAAAAGCGTCGTGAGACGGACAGACGGACTCACGAATGTGGTCAACCGCTGTAGTCTGCCGGGATGGGCTCCGGCTCACCGCAACGCTGTATAGAATTAAGCGGTTTCTGACACTGAATGAATGAATGTAGTCCACGCTTCTTGGACGCAGGAGGAGGAGAAGCAAAAGTACAAGAACTGTCTCCTGAAACCCTCTCGCCGTGGCTAGCAGATATTGCCACTCGCAAGAATAGAATAGAGAATGACATTGAACAAAAGGGCGCAAGTTTGACTGACGCACAGCTAGACAAACTACAGCTATTCCGACATCATAGCAAAGTGTTGATGTAGGGTTTCACGGATCGATATAAGAGGATTGCACTCAAGAGCTGCTCTTTTCGGATAGCCGTGAGGTTAGGAGCGTTCGACACGGCTATCCAGAAAAAGCAGCTGTAAAGGGCAATTGCCATCATAGTAAATCCATCGTCACGGAGAGTGGAATAGCATCACCGTCGAGATCACGTAGGTACAGTCACAAGTAGAACCAGGTGGATCTTTACATCACAGGACCGTGAGAGGGTGGCGCTGCAATTGAGGCGGTTTTCAGTCAGGAAGGGATTAAACGGGTCTGATGCCCGGAACGAGGGAGACGGAGAGATGGCTGAAGCTACAAGGCCGGTACTGTAAAGAAGGACAACGATGCCCGGCGTTTATTTGGCCCCATCGACGGATCGTCGGTCTTGAGCTGACGGGAGGGGAAGCAGAGCCTCGCATAGAGAGAGGATCGCGACGGGCGGACTGGACTGGCTGTCGTGAATTCGAACGGTGGTCTGAATAGAATCACAACACAGACATCGAAACAGACATAGCCTGGACTACTTACAACGAAAACGTCCCGAAAATAAGTATAAATATTACAAGTTTCTGCCCCTCCACACGCAAATTTGGGAACGAACATTTTCAACTTTAAAAACCCGACCCCCCTAAACACGCGTCAATCTGAATCTTCTGACGGCGCTCAATTCAGATTTTTGACCGTTCAACTTCTGTGGGTTCGGTGCTTTTGTAAAACATGTGGCTGCTCAATTCGATGAAAAGGCTGGGGAAATACCCCGCGCCGGATCACTGCTTACGGTGGTGCCGTGAGTCGCGCTGCCGCCTCACAGCAAGCAGCGCCCGGGTTCGACTCTCGGCTCGGGTGCCTTTCTGTGTAGAGTTTGCATGCTCTCCCCGTGTCCGCGTGGGTTTTCGCCAGGTGCTCCGGTTTCGTCCCACAGTCCAAAGACATGCTGCATATGATTCATACGTGTTAACGTATGTATTGTATGATAGGCTAAACGCGTAGAGAATCGAACAAAACAAGGCTTCACGGTTTGCTGGCTCAACATTTCAATGCACTGATGTAGGGTTTCATTAAGCCTAGCTGATGATGCCTCCAAGGTGGAAGTCGAAATGTCGCAAAGGAGTGAGGAGGACCGCTCGACGCGGCTATCCCAAAAGAGCAGTTCTAAATTGCTTAACATTTCGTAAAAAAAAAATACAACATATGTGACAGTCACTCGCATACAGTATACGTTACAGTACCTGTCTAGATAGCATATAAATAACCCCGTCATAGAAACGTGGAATGCGACGACAACTTAAGTTAACGTCGGACGCTTGGGTATTAATACACATATACAGCTGCTTCGTGAATCAGATCAGCTAAGACTCCGCTGAATAGGAGTATTCGGATCAACGCGTTTCTACAGACGGTGAGTGCTCTAGGGTCGTCGGAATTGTTTTAAACTTAAAATAATATTTCACTTAATAATGATTTTCTACTGACCGGTGACAGAGAGGACGCGTCCCCGAGGACGCCCACCGCGGAGATGGAGCAATGAGCTCCGCTCCATTTACACGAGGAGAGATGGACGCTAGCAACATTGCACCACGACGGATGGCTGTGGCGCGGGGAGGGGCCTCCATCCAGCAGTGGATAAACAATGTTGAAAAATATGATTCGTAGGAACCTGTTACACTTACGACCCCGCGAAACGTGAAACGGTCAGCACCTTTAAATGAAACCTACACGTAAAATCACGGAGCATCTGAACACCTTGAACGTACGTCCCCGGGTCTTCATAGGTGTTGGGTCTCCATAGGACAACCGACCCTTTTTACCCACGTGTCGTCCCTCGTTATTGTACACACGTTTTGTCCCACCGCGTGTCTTACCCACGCTTGTCCCCACCCCGTGTGCGACGTGCGGGCAGCTCATTGCGGGACGACGCTGATTGGCTGGCGGCGCAGCTCGGTACGAATCATTGACAGGACGCGGAGGACACCTTGAAACGGTTCGGGCGCAGGCCTGACGCAGGACCAGCGCCTCGCGTGTGCGCTGCACCACGAGTCTCATCGCCATCCGTTCATTACCAGGGCCGCGGTGAAACCGGAGCCTATCCCGGCAAACACAGGGCTGCAAGGCAGGGTTATACTCATGATTGAACGCCAGTCTATCGCAGGGCACTGGGAGCAATTAAGCGAGCGGGTCAATTAACCTACGCAGTCGCAGCATCATCTCTGGACGGTTGGAGGAACGTGTCTTATCTATTATCCATTAAACCCATTACTGCGTTGTGTCTGCATTAATTTTAAGTCAAAGTCCAAATCGGTTGTGCTCCGGCTCGCACGGCCGAGGGGAGCGGTGCTCATTTATTCGTCTCCGTTGTTGGTGGTGGTGGTGGCTCTGAAAGAAGCCTTGACAATTCCACATTCCTACGGCCGGGAGATGGGTGGGGTGCTGGAGGGGGGAGCCGGCAAATATTCAAAGGACAGCCACTGTTGAGTTCTCGCACACGTAGTCATATTAATTTACAGAGCACATGTCACGATAATAATTATAATATTAACCCAAAAAAATGATACTGTTTTGGGAAGAAAAAAAAAATCCAATCTGCGAGAGAAAAAAAAATAGAACCGATAATAAATTCATCCCCCCCTCGCCCACCCCCTCATTTATAGAGCACGTGTGAAACCCATATACAGTGCATTATACACACACACACACACATCACCGGCGCGATATTTTAAACCCACAATTGTGACATAATTGGTGAAATGTAACGGAGACAATTGCGAGTTCTGGCGAAGGTGGCGGCGGCGCGTTGCCGGGGCCGCGCAGCTGTTGGAGAGGCTCGCCCCGAGCCCGACGCGGGACAGCCGTGTGTTTGTGTTAATCATCATCATCATCACCACTGTCAGAAACCGCTTAATCCTGTACAGAGTTGCGGTGAGCCGGAGCCTATCCCGGCAGACACAGGGCGCAAGGCAGGGCTATACCCAGAATGGCACGCCAGTCCATCACAGGGCACCGGGGGCAATTTAGTCCGCAGGACCAATAAACCTGCGCAGCTGCATGTTTTTGGACTGTGGGGGGGGGAAACCGGAGTGCCCGGCGGAAACCCACGCGGACGCGGGGCGAACATGAAAAGTCCACACAGAAAGGCCAGCCGAGCGGGGATTCGAACCCGGGATTCGAACCCGGCAATTCTTGCTGTGAGGCGGCAGCGCTGCTCGCCGGGCCACCGTGCCGCCCGTGTTTGTGTTAATCTGGCAGTTAAAAATACAGGCAACGGCTGCTCGCCTCCGCGCGTCCCGCACTAAACAAACAACGCGACAAGGGTCGAGATTCTAATTGGGGGGCGGCGGGGTTTCGCCGTGTCCCGGAATAACGGGCGCTCGTGTTGTTTAAAATTTAAATTTAGGGACAATGACGGAACACACCACGGGTCTCTCCGCCGGCACCCAGAGAGATGTGTGTGTGTGTCGTTGTGTTTCTCACCCGGTTGTTAACTACTGTACAGGTCAATTGGTTATTTACAGATGGAGTCAAATGGCAGTTGATTGAATCTATTCGCAGATTTGTGATTGAAAAGGGCGAATGCGAAAAGGTGGTCATTTTTAATTCGGGATAATTCTGATCGGAATTAAATTATAATGTTCAATGACAACGTGGCGGTGTTTGTAACGCGACGTTGCCGCAGTCCGTTACCAGTAACCATTCTCGCAGCAACGCGTCTCGACAGCGAGCGGACGGATTAAACAGCCGCTAACGTGTGTTGCGTTTAATTCGTATCGCGTTACCGGCGTTTATATTGAGATCTGCTGCCCATAGAGCCCAAAACATACAGTCAAGCAACGAAATAAAGACGTAAACATTGAAATGAAAAGTACTGCCAGGTGCGAACAACATTCACACGGGCGTTTTGCGCGTTAGACATTAGAATCCCAGTAACTGGGTTATCCTATAACAACGTACAACCAAATGGTTCTATAAATTATACGTATGCTTAATTCAAAAATACTAAACATATGTAACGCCGCTCGTAGTAGTTTAATCCGCTTGTATAATAACACCGGACGTGTATACGTGTCGTGGTGTTAATCACCATCATCATCATCATCGAGAGAGAGAACGAGAGAGAGTGATCGTAACGTATCCCTCCCTCCGCAAGATGAGTGAGGAGCGCGCGTCTCGGACCGACAGATATCCTTCTGTTAGGTGAGAATCCCGTGGACACGACAGGGCCACCATTACAAACGAAGCATCGAATAATAACCCAACGTGTTTCTAACAAGCGGATGAGTGCGTGGGGAGGTGGGTGGACAAACCCCTCGATTACAATTAAACACAAGACGAACGAAACAATGTAAACATGATCGATGACACGGACACCGAGTCCGTGTTGTCAACTACACGGACTCCGCGCTGATCAATCGATAGTTGTTATTGATGAATTGGACGTTCAGCGAGTGGTTCGCGGTGTTCTAGTTTATAATGAGTGACAGTGACGCTCTCGTCCGACACGAATCTAAACACAAGTACGCGCAGTAACCGTGCCGCCCTGGCTGTGTGTGTGTGTATATATATATTCACTCTATACCCAAGCGAGATATTTCGTTGCAGGACCTGAGCGAAGGGAAGTTCAACATTACGAAGGCGATGGCTAGTCCATCCATGTAACCGCCACTGTTGACTTCCCAACAAATACGTCTTTATCTTATCGCTCATCACGGAGATAAGAAAGGCTGAGTTGACCACACGCAGTGTATAAAATGCACGCAGGATGAGCGCCACGCAAGAATAATTGGCAGGTGATGGTGCAATTACAGACATATTGTACGTACGCGCGTGTAAACATCAGTGTCCGACCGTACATTGTTGGAATGATTGAGAGTGTTAGTTCAGAATTGCTCTTAAGAGCTGCGCTTTCGGGACAGCCGCGTCGAGCGCACCTCCTCTCTCGACACGGCTGCCCCGAAATAGCAGCTCACATCGAGCCGTGAGAACCGACACAAGTGCGGCGTTAATTCCGACGTCATGTTTACCACACGTGCACGGAGTGAGCGCTCTGCCACGCGTAGAACAATCGGCGGTGTTAATGACACGACACAGCGCGCGCGTACACACGCACACACGCACGGAGTTCCACGCCGTGCAGACTTCTACCCATCCACGGGTGGCATCACATTACACACGTGTGCACAGAGCGAGTACACGTGGCCCCACACACACCTCTGCCGACCCACGGCGCGACAAATCGAGCCACGCGTCCCCGCGCGCGCACACCTATCGATCCGCCGCCCCGGTTGCGCGGAAGCCGCGCGCACACCTGTGGACGCGCGCGGGATTGATGAAGCCCCGTCGCGAGCTCACCTGCCCTGCTTCGTGATGATCATCTCCGTCTGGTAGCGGTGGAACTTGAGCCAGAGCGCGCGGTTGCACAGGTACACGTGCGCCTTGCCCGGCACCAGGCCGGCTTGCGGAGGCCCGAGCGGGTAGAAGGATCCGCCCTGGTGGTACCCGTGCGGGTACTGCTGCGGGTACGAGTACCCGGAGAAGGGCTGCGCGCTGGCCGCGGGAGTCAGGAAGGTCCCGTAAGGGCTGCTGGACAGCATGGACTGCGCCGACACGTATCGGCCGGGGCTGCCCATGGGGAACGCGGGGTGGCTGCCCGCCACCTGCTGCCCCACGTACGGGAACATGACTCCGGCGCCGCTGGCGGCCGCTGCCTGGGTGGCGAAGCGGTCGGCGCTCTCTTCGAACGCGTGGCGCGCCTCGCAGCTCAGCTCCCCGAAGTAGAGCGGGACCCTGCCCTGCTGCTGCTGCTGATGGTGCTGCGGGGGCTCCTCGGGGTGAGTGTCCTTGGAGGGAGTCAGAGAGAAGAGCCCCGGCTGCGCGCTCATGCCGAGGCTGAGCTTGTGCAGAGCGCCCGCCCGCTCCTCCGCGTCGTCTGGGGACGCGCGTGGATCATCCCTCAAAGACAATTCCACATCAAACGCCGGCTGCTGCTGCTGCTGGTGGTGGTGGTGGTTGTGCTGCTGCTGGTGTTGGTGTTGGTGGTGGTGATGATGATGATGTAACCGGTTTGCGAAAGTGGGAAAGCCCGGCGCCAGTTTGATGGAGGCGGGAGCAAAGCAGACCTGTGCCAGTTGCATTTTCCCGGTGGGCGCCGCGCAACGTGGCCGCGTTGACGCCGCGACTCTGCCAAGAATTGGGAGGCGAGAGGCAGGAGGAGTGTGTGTGTGTGTGACAGAGTGTGTGCGTTTGTGTGTGTGTGTGTGTAGGAGGGGAGGGAGAGACCGCGCCTCCTCGATCCCCTGGTCACTTTGGCACCTCGCTTCGTTACCCTTTCGACTCGGCTTTCGGGAACGCGAGAGGACAGCGCAATGCTCCGCCGATTGGCTCAAATTACCGCACCGAGACGCTGGTGCACGACCTATCAGCACTGATGCGCCGCCGGGGCGAGTCCTCTAGCCCGGCTCCCCCTCCGACCGAAGAGATCGCCCTCACCGAGATTCAGGAGAAACGACCTCTCGCTCTCTCTCTCTGTTCACGCAGGAGTTCCACTGCAAGGATCGTTCCTCCTCTGTGGTGCCAGGGTTAAGGCGCGCGCCCGTGCCGAGGTTGACGCGGCGCGGTGCTCAGGGAGACCGCGCGCTCACTCACACACACTCACACACACACGTGTAACGCACCACCGCCAACATCGGCACACAGCGTCTCACAACAGACACATGTTCCAAAGGGTAAAGATTGGGAGAGTGTGCAGCCTACTAGAGATGTCCTATCACTCGGCGTTGTGTGTGATGATGGTGGTGTCGAGGAAGGCGGTGAGGTGTGTAGTGTGTGTACTTTTATCGCTAAAACAATCCGTGCAAGTCTTTGTCAAGAAAATTAAAGAAATATTCGTAGACTTCGTATTGATGTTGGGTTTTCATGGCTCGATTCGTGACGGTTGCTCTTCAGAGCCGTTCTTTCGGGATAGCCGTGTCGAGCGATCTCCCCCTCTCCCTGGCCTCCCGCAGTAACAAATGCATGTTACTGCGGAAAGAACAGCTCCGAAGAGCAACCATCATTCGTAGACACTGACAGATTAAAGTGATGCTTTGTTGTTGTTATTCTTGTTCAGTCGCGTTTCCAGTGAAGGCAACATACTGTGTGTACACAGTGCGGCGTGTACCCACTGGTACGCGGCGTGTAAGCGTAGCCCTCGCGCGCTGCACTGGTATTCGTTGCACAAGCCGCGCGCCGAGGCGCCGCTTACAGGGAGTTGAGCTTTAGTTGGGCACCGCGCCAAGCCTCACTCGATACCCGTGTACAAATTACAAAATATCCGGAACCCAAAATACAGCGAGGCAAAGGAGCCCGCGTGCTCCACCGTGCCACAGCCTCGTGCCAAAGCCACAAACACCACCCGTCCGCATTGTGTGTCAAGTGTCAATTTAGACAACGCGAAATTAATACGGTGGCGTGGTATGGTATAGTAATTAGTATGTGGACAATCACACACAACCATCAGACTCGCACACAAAGATAAAGACCCCCCCCCCACACACCCCCGTATAGCCTTAAGAGACTGTAGGGTCAAGTGCTGCGAGCGAGGAGCACCTATTAAGGCCAGCTCGGCACACGGCGGTGTGGGCGGCCGGCACCACGCCCGGCCGCCTCTGTCTGCCTATTGGTGATGTTTACACACAGCACCATGTACTCGTTTGAGGCTGAGTCGACCTACGCGAGGCTCAGGACCAGGTCAGAAAATCGTCATTGGTATCGGCCGTGAGCGGGATTCGAACTCGGGTCGTGACCACCACCACCACACACAGTGCGTTCCCCGTATGAATAATCTCCACGAGGTTGTCACGTCGCTCCGGCGCGTTCTCGGGTTTGTACTGCGCGTTATTTGGCGTAATGTCTGACGTTTATCTCTAAGTTGTTGCACGCTTCTTCAGTTCCTGAACAATACGAAAGCCTACGCAATTGGGTTGCGTAGCTGTGTATGTGTGTGTGTGGTTTTCGCGGTGTGTGTGTCTGTACGTCTATCTGTACGTGTGTGTAAGCCAGGAGTGAACGCGGTAATTTGTAATCGCGGGGGCTGAAGTGTTAGAGAGCCCTCGAGCTGCTGCTATTAGCGATCTATACGTTTAATGTTTGCATAGGGAAGCTGATCAGCAGTTGATTTTATAACCAATTATAAGTTTTACTGTGTGCAAAATTGCTAATTAATGGCATTTAATGCCAGGTTACTAGTCATCATTTTAGGAACATTATTATTTAATTGAACTTTGGTTCGCTAAATATATCCGCTAAATTAATAACCTGATAAGAATAATTAATGCCACTTATTTTTTTTTGGCTTATTCTAATAAGTCATTAGTGTAAATGAAAGCCTAATTAACGTAATACAAATCATCCGCGTATCGCCCCTTTTTCAAATATTGCTACAAACACGTGGAAGAGTCACCGCGTTTGGGGACGGCAGACAACACGCATTATTACCTCCCAACAATCGCCTGTCGCTGAAAACAAAATCAATCACGAGGGCCCTGTCTTGCAAAACAAACTCGCATCCCTTTACACGGGCGAAGGTCTCCCTACGAAGCCAGAGTGGGAAGGCCGGTGTTGCGAGCGAGCACGGCACACCAGGGAGTGGTGGCATCAACACGTGCTCGGCCACCTTTGTCTCCCCTTTCAGTACTGATTTGCGTTCACCACATTAGATACTAATGTAGAGTTGTCATCATCATCACCACCACAATCATCATAATAAGCATACTGGGCGATAGGGCGGTGCAGCGGTAACATCTGCCCCTCATAGACGGAAAAGCCTGCCCGACGCGGTTCCATTCCTGCCTCGGGCGCCTTTCTGTGTGGAGTTTGTGTGCTTTCCCCCTGTTCTGCGTGGGTTTCCTCGGGGTTCTCTGGTTTCCTCCGACAACGAAAAAACACTCATTAATTAATTTCCCGATCATATCATAATATATAAGACGCAGAGTCTGGGCCGTTGGCTGGACTCACCGCCCCCCATCCACCCCCTCTGCAGGTTACCTCGTGCCTCCGAGTCGTTCTGTCTACAAATGAATACCATCAACATTTAATGAATATGTGCGCGTTCTAAATTGTATATTAGTATTAGAATGCTGTGCTTATACATGCAACTATGTCTCAGGGCCCGAACCGGGTTCAGGGGAGGCCCAAAGGACAGGCTAACGATGTGTCGCTCGCCACTGGCATGACCTGTGGACGGGGCATCGCACCCAGATGACCGGGACCACTAGTCCACGCAGCGTGTGACCCACTGCTCACAAGCACCTATTAATGTCCGCACGGCACACAAGGGGGCGGATGGCCAGCACCACAACCCTACCGCGCGCGCCAGGTACTCGTTTAAGCCCGAGTCGACCTAGAGGAGGGCCCTGGACCGGTTCAAATAATCATCACTGGTAGTGTTGGCCGCGAGCGGGAAAGAAACTTAGGTGGCCAGGTTTGCGGCGCAGCGTGCGAACAACTACACACTAGCGCTCCCCCCAACACAGACGAAGATCCACACAAATCCACAGAAGGATCCCGCGTGGAGCCTTTAATAGACTCTTTGGGGAAAGTGCTGTTAGCGAGCAAAGACAGAGATCCCCCGTATAGCCGTAACAGACTGTAGGGTCAAGTGCCGTTAGCGAGCAGCTATGAAGGTCGACACGTCCAAACGAGGAGGCGGGTGACCAGCACCACGCCAGTCCGCCTTTGTATCCCTAATGTCAATGTTTACACACCGCACTAGCTACTCATTTGAGGCCGAGTCGACCTCGGGGAGGCCCAGGACCGGTTCAGAAACTCGTCACTGTTGTTGGCCGTGAGCGGGATTCAAACTCGGGTGGCCAGGTTTGTAGCCCGGTGCTGTTCGCAAGCACGTACGCACACACACACACGTACACACACACAGAGAGGCAGCAGACAGCATCGCGGCTTCCACGTGCCGCGCGCGCGGGTTGCTCTCCCGCGTTCCGGATCGCCGCACGACGCGTGATGCGAGCCGACGTGATTTTATAGAAGCCAGCGTGGCGCTGCGGCGTGGCAGATGCCACCCTGGCCGCTCCATCATCTGCGCGCAAGCAGGTGTCCCGGCGTCCGCGTCACACCCGCCAATGTCACGAGCAGCCACGCTGATTGTCTCCCACCCCCGTACCGTCCCTTCGCCCCCTCTCGCTCTTGCGATCTCGCCGCGCAATTAAAGCGACGGCCACTACTCACGGGCGGTGCGAGGGGATTAAACCTGTGTGGGTCGTGGGTGGGTGGACACCCCCGGACAGCTCTCCTCTATCCCTACTACCCCCCCCACCCCCAAGTCTCACAAATATTTGGATGTCGAAAAGAGACGACGGAGCATTTTAAATATGCAGTAGACCGTGAGCAGTAGGCCCGATACTGAGGTGGTAGCGAGTGATATTTTCATTCATTCATTCATTGTCAGAAACTGCTTGTTCCTGTACAGGGTTGCGTTGAGCCGGAGCCTATCCAGGCAGACACAGGGCGCAAGGCAGGGATATACCCAGGATCGGACACCAGTCCAACACAGCGCACCGGCTGTAATTTAGTTAGCAGGCCAATTACATTTA
>JAZEWU010000005.1:705141-724262 GCA_036362915.1 Geotria australis
TGTGTGCCATTTTCACGACAATACAACGCTGAATGACAACAGCGTTTAAGGTGGAACAACAGAAAAGGAATTTTTTTTTTGTTAAACTATTTATACCTGCTTTATTATGCAGCTGTTGACACTCGGAAAAGACATTATATATTTTTTGGAAGCACTCAAAAGCGTATTCGTTTATGTTTAGCAATGCATTTATTTACTATAAGAGTACATTAATGAAATAATGTGATATATACATACAAACAATCCATGTTAAAGCACGCGTGCACGCTTACATATTTATAGAATGTGAGCGGCCACAGAACGTTAACAGATGTGATGTTATGAATGGCATCAGACGGTCGTTCTTGCTGACAAAGAGCAGACTAAAAAAAGAAGGGAGCCAAAGTCGGATGTGGGCTCACAGGTCACAAAACATTACACGCTTTGGCTAGATGCTCGACATTCTATCCTACAGAAATGTTTACAACACTCAAAAGCTAACTCTCTGAGCTGAACATGTTTTTGAAAATGTCTTCTTACAAGAAACACATAGTTGCGTCTGTTTTATTGTTTCTGTCATCAGCTTTCACATTGTCTGCCTAAGCCGGGACTCCATTCACATGCTAAAGAGACACAGCACTGTACATGTTTCAGCAGTAGTCTGACAACGTTACAAAGTTACTATATGGATACATATAAATTACAGTTCTAGTAATGCTAAAACTGCTTTGTTTATCAAAGTACAGCCTGAACGGCTCTTAAGGCTCTTCATGTGGGTCTCACACTGGGGAACGATGCCAATTCCTTAATGAGCATTCTGCATTACACGTACATATGTTCATTCGTTTATACGGCATATGGTTGGACCAGAGGATTATAGGTCATCCGAGAAAGAAAAAAAAATATCTCCGTCACATCAAAGAAGATTATACGAACCTGGGAATCTCGCTCAAGGAAGCGGATTGGCTAATACAGTGGTTCCCAACCTCCAGATTATGTCGCACAGCCTTGCAAGCTCAATGGGTATGTTTTTGCTGTAATGATAAACATCTATCTATCCATCTTGCAGAGTGGTCTGTGGAACGATTGCAAATACTACGATTTCGAATAGTATCTGCGGATAGACCGGAGGATCGTCTGGAATAATAATTAACGACAGTACTTACAAAGCGTTTGTTTTATCGCAGGAATCCCGCTTCCAGAGCTTGCACGCTCACTGGGTATTTTTTGCTGTAATAATGAACATCTATCTACCTGTATCAGCAACGCTCCGCAAGGGCGTTGCTTAGAATCAGTTAACTTTTCATGGTAGGCGATATTTGAAATAGGCGGGTTTGAAGTCGACCGCGGAAGATATACAAAGGAGCCGGGGAGTGGGAATCACACCCCCAGAAACCGATATGCGAGAGAAATGCAGCTGGAAGTTATCCGTGAGTGGACTGTAGGTGCTTGCCATTATGTCAGTGTCATTACTAAGTCAGTAAGTCAAACGGTTGTGGTTTAACGCAGATCATCGTCCCTCTGGGATCAATAAGATTAGATACCACTTTGTAAAGTCAACAGAGGTTATCTTTGGGATGAATTGGGCCCCCTACAGGAATGTGGAATTTTCCACCTGTGGGGCAAGGTGATCCACTGGATTGAGCATTTACCAAAACCAGTCTGTGCACGAAGATAACGTGAACATTATCATGCGTGCCAATTACAACAAGGCTTTCCGAACAGGGATATCGCCACCCAATCAACGGGCCTGTTCGCTTGGCAAGCATGCGGGGAACAGATGTGTGTTTACAAAACAACGAGAGCTCTCAAAACCTGAGAATAACACCAATCTGAAGTATATCCCATCTGCTTTAAGAACTGTCTCATCCAGCAGTATCAAGGTCGCCCTGATCAATCATACATCAACACAGGTATCAATAATTGCTTCAAGCACACGTACAAAGCTGTTAAAGTAAAGAGGCAAATACGTCACTTGATCTGCCCTCCAATACGTGAACAATTATACATGCTGCATACAACTTGACAAGAAGTGAGAGGTTTTTTGAAGCGTACGTTGTATTTATGTAAGAGTAAATTAATTTCAATTTGACGCTCAAACAATAATTCAGTGAAGCTACATGACCCACCCGCCTTAACAACAACGAGAAACATTAAATATTAACACTTTTGAAAGAAGTAATTTTTTACATGCAGACCACCTTCCAATTAACCCACATGTACAGTTAATTTAAATTCCAGTTTACTCCATCTATAAAGAATCATCAAATGTAGTTAACGAATGGATGTTCATTCATGAACAAGTCAATTTGTCCTGTCAATTTATCATCATTATCATCATCATATTTTGAACTGGAGAACAGTTTATAAAAGATGTTGAATAAAAAAATGTGTATGTTTTGGCTCACGTTAATATCGGGACATCTTGGCGGATATTTTAATCCAAACAATAAGTTACATACATTAAACCGCATTCCCTTGAAACAAACAAAT
Organism: Geotria australis; assembly: GCA_036362915.1. Classification (NCBI taxonomy): domain Eukaryota; kingdom Metazoa; phylum Chordata; class Hyperoartia; order Petromyzontiformes; family Geotriidae; genus Geotria; species Geotria australis. The sequence continues at coordinate 707,614 of JAZEWU010000005.1, forward strand.
TATTATCTAGCATGTCTACATTTTTTTTAAGATGGTGGCTCTTCAGAGCCAGTCTTTCAGGATAGTCGTGTCGAGCGCTCTCCATCTCTCCCTCGCAACGTTTCTCCTCCCACGTGGGAAGCATGCTCAGGCGTGGGAGGCGAGGGAGAGCGCTCGGTGACACGGCTATCCCGAAAGAACAGCTCTGAAGAGCAACCATCATGAATCGAGCCGTGAAAACCTACATCAGAACAAAGACTTGTGAAGCCTAAGAGGCCCAAACAGTCGCCTGAGCCCAGGAAAAATATTTTTCCACCCACTTGTAATTCTGAACAAATCCCCAAGGAATACCAATTATGCACTTACATTTACACCAGACGGTACAACAAGCCCATGTAGTTTTTTTACGAATCAATCCAACACGTACACTTTCACCTGAACCCCAGCCGCACGGAATGTGATTATTGAACAGGACAGGGCCTCGGAGGCACGTGGGAGCACTTGGCTTTACCGTTGCAACGCTCCGACTTCTGAGGCGTGTCGCGTGGCATGGTCGAGTGCTGACATTTAGCACTTACAGAGGTTGCGTTTTTTCGCCACCAATGAATCGACCGGTCCGGGGTGTAGCAGTTCCCGCAGGTCCTCCTCCGACCTGCTCGTGACCTGCGTGTGGGACACGGTGGGGAGGGCATGTGGGACAGGCAAGACTATTTGGCACTCGTGTGGCAAAGATGTGCTTCGAAAATTCATCCATCCAGATGGTGTTGGTACGCATTGTCCTCCAAGCTTACAAAAAGTGACCCTTACAATAGTTCTGAATAAGAGTATTGTTGAATGCCATAAAGTAAGCAATAATAAACAAATTACAACATTTGTGAAACTATGTCAATATTTTGTACTTGTGAAAATGAGCAATGTTTGCTGAAAAATTACCACATTAAATAGTGATTCGCAACAGAAGCAACTACCGTACTCTTTAAATGTGCAAACTCCATGTCAGATTAACAGCTTTACATATTCACCCATACCACGCAAACATAGCATAACACTGCTGATGTATCGGAAGTGATAATACCTACAAATAGCATATGCAACTCTTTGATATCACAACTTCATACTTTTTACGAGGAATTTTGAGAGATTAGGGTTGGAGTGATGGTACAGGAGTTTACGCACTGCACTATAAACCCAGTTATCTGGGTTTGATTCCCAGGCACGGCTAACATCAGTGGCGAGTGATATCCAAATGGGTCCCGAAGCTCCAACCCCTGTCTCTCTTCACCGGCCCGCACCGACCAGCGTCGTGAATGAAGCTTGGTCAAACAATCCCCACAAGACTGACATGGCGTGCCGAATCTGTCATCCAGCAAGACCAAGGACTGTCCCCGACATGTTGGTTGTCATTAACTGTCAGAGTTACCTAAACGGAATATATCATGATGAGTGTTAATGTTTTTTTTTTAAATGACCTAATGTGGTGTGTAAATAACGCTCCTTGGGAGGTAAAGGCGGCCGAGCGTGGTGTTGGCCACGCACCTGCTCTTGTGCCATACCAGCCTTCATCGGTGCTTGCTAACAGCACTTGAACTTACAGTCTGTAAGGCTATATGGGGGATCTTTGTTTTTTTTATCATCATCATTGTCAGAAACTGCTTAATCCTGTACAGGGTTGCGGTGAGTCGGAGTCTATCCCGGCACACACAGGGCACAAGGCAGGGCTATAGCCAGGATAGGACGCCATTCCATCACATGGCACCGGGGGCAATTTAGTCAGCAGGCCAATTAACCTAAGCAGCATGTCTTTGGACTGTGGGAGGAAACCGGAGTACTCGGCAAAAACCCCACGCGGACACTGGGAGAACATGCAAACTCCACACATAAAGGCACCCGAGCCGGGATTTCAACCCGAGGCCTTCTTGGTGTGAGGCGGCAGCGCGACTCACCGTGCCACCGTGCCGCCCTGTTTTTTTTTTTAACAATATCACAAAATCGCGAGAGCCGGTAGTGACTTGGGGAGGCCTTCATCCAGCAAACGGATTGACCATGGCGAGTGATAAATGGTCGGTGATACAATAGAGCGAAAGACTGCAGGCACTCACCTTGCTCTTGACCACGCGGAGGGATTTCACACCAAGACCCCCCCCCCTGGCCTCCGCTGAGCTCCGATGCCATCGCCAGACGGGCAGCGGGCGATCTCGGTGGTAGTGCCACCCCACCACAAAGGCCACCGTGAGAAACTACCAAGCGGTACATACGTTGAAAAAGAATACACTTCACAAATACAGGAGAGGCTCGCCGACCGCGTCAATCCCGGTTCGTGGATTTGCCCAATAACCGGTTCGCGGATTCGCCAGAGCTCGCACAGTTGTCAGGCAGGTTTTTCAGGATTGCTCCCCCACCCCTCTAGTCGGTCGGCGTGGTCCTCGTGTATTTTCAGATACAAGACTAACATATCCCCTAGGGTCCTTCATCCAGCAGTAGAGTGACTAAGGACTGTCCATTACATGTTAGTTGAAATTAACTGTATCTTCGCATACATGAGGATCAGAAAGCACATTGGTGATGTTACGGAAAACAATTTTAAATGCTATGTTTTTCCTCAAAGTAATAGATCTGATTTGAGAATGGCCCCTGCCAGAGGAATGAGGAATTTCCACCATCCGCTCAGTGCCATCAAGATCAATTAACATAGCCCAACACTCATTGTGGGAGATCTAGCTAAGAGCTGCTTTGTTCACCGTTCTGCAACCCAAAGTCTTTGTTTTGAAAAATGGGTGGTACTCAAAGTAAGACGTGGGCATATCCAGTAAATGTCAATATGAATATACCCAATATAGTGAGACCTGAATTCTGAACCTTTACCTTACAGTTGATTTCTCCACATTACCTTATTAATTCGTGTTATAATTGTGATCGCTCATGATCAGTCTACTGCTGGATGAAAGCCTCCGGAAGCCATCACCATCTCTCATGATCCTGCGATGTAATAATCCGACTAACATCTAAACCCAAGCCGACTTCATCCCTCCATCTCATGATATAAGTCTTCTCTGACGCGTTCCATTTACTTGGCTGCCGCTCTGCCATTACTCTTGACCATCGGTCATCATTCCTTCCCGCGAGAGTGGCATAACTAATGTATCTTGTAAAGGCCAGAAATGTTAATGCAATTGCCAGGCTACACCGTGGACATTCCTCTTGTCATACGATTCCAAAACATTCCAGGGAGACAACTATTAAAACCATCGCACTTGGACTCGCGAATTCCGCGTTTATCGCCAATGTTTTGGCCATTTTTCAAACAAAAGTGAGGCCATTTGAACGTTCAATTACTCGCTCGGTGGTTTCGTTTAGCAACGACTGCCTGAGTGTTCACAGTTAGGCAGAATGGGCCTCGTTATGGATGGTAATGTACGAGCGTGGCGTGGCGGGGGGGTAGCAGCCTCGGGAGCTGTGGAGAGAGGTGAGTGTGCAGACGTGGCCCCAGCACGCCCGACAAATCGATGACGGTGCGTGAAGGGCTGCACCGGAGTGCAAGCGGGGCGAGCGGAGACATGTCCCTTTATTTTGCAGAAGGCAGGGTGGGGGGGTGGTATCGGCACCGAGAGAACAGGAACGATGCCGTGAATGTGAATAAAGTGTAGTTTTTAAAGTGTCTCACAGCAACAATGACCTGTGTTCAATACCCGGCTCGGATACATTTCTGTGTGGAGTTTGCATGTTCACCCCGTGACAGGCGTGGGTTTTCGCTGGGTACTCTAGTTTCCTGCCACAGTGCAAATACATGCTGCCCTAGGTTAATTGTCCTATATAAATTGCACCCGGTGCCCTGAAATGTTGTAACTTACTTACCCCTCCACGCTGGACGACTGTTAAACAGAGCTACATAGCTCAACGTTTCCTTCCAGCTTAAGTAAAAACTGACTGACCGATTTTTCATCGTTCAAATTCCATCTTTGTGGAGCATATATTTTGTTAAAAACAATACATTTTAACCTTCCAGTCTCTTTCAGTGTCCAACACCCTCAGCCTAGAATATTGTATTTACAGTGGCTGAAATCACTCCCCGTGAAAACACGTAAAAACACCATGTTGCTACAACACACGACGCAAAATCATCATCGTCACTGGTCATGGTCTATCCACGGTTGGGTGAAGGTCTCCCCAAGTTGTCACCTCTGCAATGGGGTTGCGATGACGTTTTCCCATCACACTGCTTGGGGAGGGTTGGTGAAGAGACGGACCCAGATTCGTTCTCACTTGGGATGTTGGTAGCCATGGTCAGAAATCCAACTTATGTGGCCTGAATTCACAGCACAGTGCCACCCCTAGACAGTGTGTGATCTAGAGAGTGGCAATTGCATTTCTGCTAAACACCTCTAATAAACAAAATTAGATTTTGTTTTGTAATTTAAAAACAACATGTGCTACACAGGCACCGCAAAGACACACGGCCTAAGAATTCGCGACAGTTTCAGTCATGGAGGCTTTAGACAACCTTTTAAGTTAATGTAGACGTACTGGTGGCCAAGCCATGAACCCCAGCTGCCCTCTCACTTACATGAGGTGTTCACAATAAGCCAAGTTCACGATTGGTTACAATGCACTTCTCACCCAGCATTAGCGATACACAAATACAGACATTCACGCGGTTACGCTTCAGTTAACCGAATGTGTGAAATTCTTAATATAGTTCAAACAGTTTACTGCGCACACACTTGGAAACACATCTCACGAATGCATACAACATAATTTCAGACAGGTTTATTTTTTCTAATTACCGACCAAGAGTGCCAAAAAAAATTACATTTCCAGTGTACGTTCTTACATGTCTAATGCCTCTGATTCTCACTGCTATTGGAAAGCAAAATGTGCATCCGACGGTGTTGAGCGTATCAGGGTATATCTGATTTAAACTTGGAACGTGACGATGCTTGTCAGGCCAGGCTAATGTGACAGGATGAACACGTATATGATGATGATTCAGATTGTTTAGTCGATCACCAACACGCTCGCTCGATCGCTCGCCCATCGGTCAAGCCAGTTCCACGGGCAGCTCTATGCGGACACGCACCGGAATCGTCACCTTCCTTCTAGACAATCACTAATAAATCCCTCACTTCGCTATATAATGACATTCCGAATTGACGATGATTGTGGTTGCCTTAAAGAGAGAAATACGCGTAAATCAGGCCAATGTTTAGGGCCATGACCCTTCACTCTGAATCAGACACACAAGGGCTTTTGAAAATGTGCACGTTTTTTTGTCATATATGTGCACACGCACAAAGATTGAACTTTATTATCAGAAATCTTAATACATTCTTGGAGTGTCCTGTTTTGATCACAGAAGTGCGACATGGAAAATACACTGAACCGTACATGTTTGGTCAACCACACAAGGCATAAACTTAAGACTGACCGGTGAAGCAAGGACTAGAAATGTTAGTTGCATGACATGCTAAAGCGTCGTTCTCTGTGCTGTGTTTTAACTGGCTATATATTGTGTAACGCTCGATAGGACACTGGAAAGCCAATGGTTTTGAAGAGTAGTAAAGGAGCGGCGGCCACAAAATCAAACGTGTCTGAGAGGACGTCACTCACGGAGACGGACTGATGAAATCGTCTTGCGTTCAGGTGCTCGGTGCAAGTTCTGGTTTCGGTTTAATATTCTCATTGACTGATCATGTTTTTGGGCAATATGTCATAGCAGGTAGGACACACGGATTCACATCCAGGATACTTTGCAACAAAAATGTGAAATAAGGGAATACAATTAATAACCTTTGAGAGATTTAGCAACATGTTACGTACCAACATCTAGTTACAAGGTTTAAACAGGTCAACTGCATAATCACTTTCATTATTCTATACTGGAAAGAGTCAGTCAGTTTTTTTTGTTTCAGCTTGGAGGAACCGTTGAGCTCTGACGCTCTTTTTAGCAGTCGACCAGCGGGGAGGGGTAAGCAAGTTACAAACTCTCAGGGCACCGGAGGCAATTTAGTCAGGACAATTAAGCTAGGCAGCAGCATGTCTTTGGACAAAGAGCGAACCTTACCAGCGGAGCAAGAACACACAAAAGCCTCGACCCCACCAGAAGCCGGCGAAACTTTACGCCCCCTGTCCCCGCTAATCTGCTGCAGCCAGGGCGATCGATACTCATCACACGTGTGAAGAAGCCTTTGCCTTAGGCGAGGGACCCTAGCGGGGCACTGTGCCGGGCGAGGGGACGGGAGGAACGGGCGGAACGGGGCCAGCACTCACCAGGGGACGACGTGTCCGGCGCTCCGTCGGCGGCAGCGGCGAGTGGGTGGCGCTGCCTCCTACGTGTTAATAACGGCCTCCCGCGGAGAAACGAACGACTCGACGGCTTGGCGCATCAGACACCCAGCCGAGACGCGAACCCCCCTCCGCGAAGCCCACGGCCATCGCTGGCTGGCCCCTGAAACAAGAAACACAAGAGGGCACGAATGCGGCGCTTAGGTATTATTTACATCGCGGATTCATCGGTGACCGGCGGCATTTCACTGCAAAGGGAAGTGATTGGTTTGTGGACCCGGTTTTGAACTTGGCAGCGAGCTCAACTTGAAATGAGACGGTTGCGGATTTAAATCCTGTTCTGGGGTGAACCTTACCCATCAGCATTCTGGGGTAAATACAATGTTTGTTGTCATTTTTCCCGGGAGAAACTGGTTCTCAAAAAATGAATTTGGAATTGTCACCACTGTGTTGAGGCTGCCAATGAGAGATTAGCATTGCTTATTGTTTATTTGAGCTGAGAGACACAATGTTTGTACAGAACGTTTAGGTCTTCCTCTTTGCGATTCTTCGAAGCACAATGGTCAGCTTAGGTGAATTGTATTTAACGTTCTTGGTTCACACAAGTGAGCTGAGTCGGTTGAAAACAGTACACAATGTGATTCTGTAAGTTTTGCTCCATAGAGGACTTACAGCTCGTAAAACGGTGCAACCTAAATGAGAAAAAAACATGTATTGGATTATTTATTCCAACAATGTATTCAGTATTGACTTTCAAATAATCCCTAGTTAAGAATTCCCAATTTATCTGAGTATCAAAGGACTTAAAAGAAATTGCAATTAAATTACTTGTTTTGATTTTAGCTTTAACTCTGATTTTCAAAACATTATTTAGCATTTTCTGCAGTACCGCTACCTATGGGATTTGCAGAGTTTTTCACCGACATAAATATAATTAAGCAGTGTTTTTTTCTTATAACATTCCATAACTTTTCACGAAATATTCGTTTGAACACAAAACGGTAAACACTAATTTATTCTCGCAACCTACTGTTTTACTCGTGACAATTCCTGCACCGACATTCGAGACAGCTCGTCGATGCATCTATACGAGAGGAAATGAAATCTTGGCTCTCACTCCTGAAGCCCATTAACCAGAACCCAGCATCTCCCGTCAGATGCTGACATTTTGGGATGTGACAGCATCGAGAGGGGAAGTGTTTATTGACTGTCTGGCATACCACAGGTAGAGGTTTGTTCACCCAGAATTCAAGCTGTCACACGACCACCACTGCGACGATTCACATTTCAGAAATAGAAGGTACAAAAATAATTACCCGTACGTTTTTGAAAGAACGCAAATGTTATATATAAAAAAAAACTAAAACCATTCATAGTTTCATATTGAAGTTGCAGTAGTCATCGATGTTTATTTAGGCCCAGGATTCCGTGATGTGCAGGAATATAAGTCAAATGTTCTAAAAAATGAAATTCCCCAAAGCTAAACTGTACTGTACCATTGTATTGCAAACAAGATTATTTTGGTTTAAGGTGAAAATTGTAATCGTTATTATTCTAGCCCGCTTGAAATTGCTAGAAGGGAATGCAAGATTCACTATTTTCTCCTTGTCTTCCTTGACGTGCATTTGATCATTTTGCATTTTACCTGATTTTATGTTTGAATTTGTTCGTACACTATTTGTATATCCCATGAACATGATATAACATTTCAAACAACGCCATTAAACCCTTCAAAACAAATGGACTGAATGAATGGATCTACGGTCATATTGCGCTCCATCTTGTAACGACACGTCTGAGTGCAGATCCTCCTAGTGGCAGCTTGCCCTGTGCGGCACAGGTTGACAACACCTGGCTTGGCATGGGCATTAGTATAGATCAGGGCATCAGTCTGTCAGTAGAGGGCGATGAATGCTACGTGAGTAGTTTGTGAGATTTCAAATTTGTGCACATTTAAACTGAGACAGACATTGTATGTTGTTTATTAGTTATGAGGGGAAACCTGGCGAACCCAGAGGAAATCAATCCAGAACAAGAGGAGAACATTCAGACTCCACATAGAAAGGCACCCGAGATGAAGATCGAACCCAGGTCCTTCTAGCTTCTTAACCCTGCCGCCACAACTGAGACTAGACGCACTGCTGAGAGGAACAGAAGTTAACAGTAACGTGAGATTGGCTGACTTGCGCCCTGTGTATGCCGGGATAGGCTCCGGCTCACCGCAACCCTGTAAAGGTTTCTGACAATTAATGAATGAATGAATGAGATTGGCTGACGAAGGTGATGGATAACCTACATTCTGGCAACCCTTGTACAATGGAGGGGTATTATTGCTCTTTGCTGCTTGAGAGAAAGTATTCAATAAATGAGGTTAGGTACATATAACAGGCCCTGTTCTTCTATTTGCTGAGAGAAGATGTTTTGGCAAATTATGGCCACTCAGAATAGGCGGTGAAAACGTTTGTGTGAAATATTGTTTTCTCAATTGTAAGCGGTTATGGCTTTGAATCATCATCAGTCTCAATGTCTCGACTGTTGGATGAAGGCATCCCCAAGCCATCACCATTTTTCATCACAGTCCACCTGGCTCCTTCACACGAGCTACTTTATCCATTCAAGCTCCGCGGTGGATACACACTTGGATGCGTTCCTCTTTCGGCTGCTTCCTCATCATTAGTATCAACCAACGGCTTTCATGTCTTAAATCGACATATCATGCCCAAAGCCACTTCATATATTTAAGCCAATATAATGTCTCTAACTTGCATATGTTCTGGTCTCTGCGATTCTAAGCATGCTACTCTCTACGCTTCTTTGCACACTTTCAGATTCTGTTCGTGCTCAACTTACGCATTACCGATCCATTGTCATAGCAGATCATATACACCGATGTAAAATAATGTTTTTCTTTAGGCACGTAGATATGTTATTTTATTGTTACAATAATGTTCAGCTTTCTGAAGAACCTAATTCCCGTTCCTGAACACAGTCTATAAAATGGGCGATACAGTGTAGACGCAAGGCTCAATCCTGGATACACATAACCTGGTGAAGCATATGGGAAAAAAGCAATTTTTTCCAGGTCATATAGAGCTCCACAGACGCACAACACCTTTATCACGCTACTTCCTCCCATCCCTGAGGTTTGATAAGCTGATGAACAGCTTATCAGCAGAGGAAAAGGCAAAAAAAAATCTGCAACTAAAACTGATGACAGACCATGTTTTCTGGGCTCCCTGCTGTGCTGCAGACAAATTTCAAATTAGCTTCCGAGTAGCCAATTATCAGCTCTGGGTTTCTGGACAGCTTCATTCCAATAATAAAAAAATGTACTGTTTTTATCCTTTCTGTAACGTGCTGTTGTTACAAGTGTGTAAACACCTCTATAATTGAATTGCATGCTACCTTCATGTTGGATAAATAACAATCCTTGTATGTATTTTATTTGGTTTTATGAGATGTTTGTGAGGGCGAATGCTTTCTTGGCAATCACCTCCAATTAAAAGAAAACATTAAAAAAATATAAACTCAAGTGACCGAAAAACGTCTGGGACACTGCGAGAAAACTCTTGGCGACGCGGACTATATTCTGGACCGATACTCGACGAGTAAAATTTAACTTCAAATATCTTGAAAGGATTAAGTTGCTTTGCATTGTCTGTGGGCGGACACTCGGTCCGTGCAAGAGCAGGCATCAGCGAAGGTGCAGTGATTAGTGTGCACAGCGTGCCGTCAGCGGATTAGCAGGCGCGGCAAGCTAACAAGGCCTAGTGCCTCCTGCCCAAGACTCCCTGCTGCTTCAATATCACACCCTACAAATGAGCTCTTCGATTCCATGCGAGGGGCGGGGGCGACGCGACAAGCTGTGCAAACCAGCGAGATGCGATGAGTCACTCAGCAGCCAGCTGAGGGTTGCTGGTAATTAACCACAAACAGGTTTCTAACAAGGCACCTTTAGTAACTATAATTGCTTCTTTTCATTTTTTAGTTTTAATGTTAATTTTTACATTAGCATTTTTTTTACGCTGCCAACTACAGTCAAATTGGTTTTCTATTAAAGGGGGCATGGAGAGGCACATACTGCTTCCACTGCTGGTACGGTACATTCTGCATGTATACTTTGTACACACAGTTCGTTATAAACAAACAGAAGACACAAATGTTGGAAGAGGAAGTGAGAATGTATCCGTACTGTTGTCCCAAGGCGACGGAGCTGCTCAAAGTCATAGCAGCTTAATCCCAGAAAGACGTGGTGTAAATGTGCCAATCACGCTTTTCATAAATGACTTTATTACAATCTAGAAATATGTCTTATTGACTTCAGTTATGACTTAAAATAATATAGTGCCCTTTTTATCCAAGAAGCCTCAGGGAAATATGATACAACAGAACAAAAGAACACATGCAGAACGTCACAGAACAACGTGAGCAATTCTCTGAAAATGTGTCCTTTCTGTTTCAATCTAACATGCATAATTTTGCAGCCAAAGTAAAATTGCATTTCAAGTAGACTATACCATAGCCATCACACTGTGTGACATCAGGTTCCAGCCACGGAATGTATCGATATTGGAAAGAAATCGGGTACCAAAGGCAAAACCTGATAACGTCATCAATCTCAATGTCTGCATTCCAATCCATGCTTAACCTCTGGATTACATTGCAAATTAACGTGTTAGAATTACAAACAATACCTGAATGTCCTGAACGTATAGCGTTTCCCCAGTCCAATTATTATATTTGTTCATCTTGTTTGAGTATCTATACAGCAGAGATGATATTTAACGTTAGTAATGTTTCCAGGAGTTGCATACCTATCGCATAAAATTGGCTGCAAACATACCACATTCAGCGTATCTTTAGTTTACGTAGCGTGACATGTGACCAAACGTAAAGCTTGAAACCTAACCGACACATCCACTGAGCATCTCTAAACACCAAGCACATTTACAGTATCGTGTCCCTTGAGTTGGCGTTGACGTACAAAATCCCACACGAAGTTGTGTTATTTACACATTTCGTGCATTTTTCAAAAAAGGTCATCTTAAAAAAAAAATCACGACCAAAATATTTATAAATCCACATGGCAAACTGGCTTACGGGCAAAACCAAACTATGGGGAATATTTCAAGGCAACAGGGAATTGAACTTTCCATCGGTGAACAACATTTTCCATGGAACGAATTCACTTTGGTAATAAATAGCATTCACAAATGTCCCGACGCACTTCTCCAAATGCACTTACTTTGAAAAGCATACAATAACACCTGCCCATGATGTAAAGACAATATTTGCACGTGCACAAAAACACACTCAATAAAATAATTGCACCCTCCCAAAGTCATATAGGCATACCATATTGCAGGTGAGCCTCCATATTATTTTATTAAGACCTATTACCAGCCACTACTTAATATAACACCTACAGATGATGAAGTGAAGTAACACTGAGCTTGATTTTTTTGCTATTTCAACAGAATTCTAAATCTAGGTATGAAATCCACAACTAGATGAAGGCCTTCATGCATCATGTCGGCTAACCACTGGGAGCGGTAGCCCAGTGGTTAGCGCGCTGGGCTACGAATCTGGCGACCCGAGTTCGAATCCCGCTCACGGCCAACACTCAGTGACGATTTTCTGAACCGGTCCTGGGCCTCCCCTAGGTCGACTCAGCCTCAAATGAGTACCTAGTGCAGTGTGTAAACATTGCCACTAGGGAGACAAAGGCGGCCGGGCGTGGTGCTGGTCACCCACCCCCTCGTGTGCCGTGTCGACCTGCATAGGTGCTCGCTAACGGCACTTGCCCCAACAGTCTGTTAAGGCTATACGGGGGATATTTGTCTTTGTTTGTTTACAAAACTTCACCCTGCGTACTCAGTGTGAGTTGGTGAAGCAGAGGCCCAGGGCTAGTTCAGATAATGCACGTGTTATCTGTGGCCTGGAATTAAACACAGCTCGATAGGATTATGGCGTGTCGCGCGAATCACAGAGCCACCGTTCCCATGATCTATGGCCTTGTACTGGTATAGAAATAACACTGGAACAATAATGTGAATCTGCCAAAAGGTGTCATTATTCATGCGTCTAAGCGTGGCAGCAACAACAACGCATAGTTTTCAATAGCTCACATTGCGGAGTAATGCTTTAAATCTACAAACATGAAACTGCAGCTATGGCTTTGCCATTATGTTCGGAGAAAATAAAGTGCTTAACTTAAAAACTTGGCACAATATTTTGGCAATTTATTCTCAAAATTTAGTTATCGCACTTACTTAGCACATGCTTCACAAACACATAATTGTAGTGGATCATAACAATTGAAAAACTGCATGATGGTGAATGGCCTTCGTGTATTACAACCTGTAGTACTCTACTAGAATGCATTGCTCAGTATCAGTGGGCCGAGGTACAATGCGCAGTGTGCAAAGAGATTACATGCCTGATGAAACTTATATTAAAATATCCCCCTATACCCTTACCATACTGTATGGTCAAGTGCAGTTAGCAAACACCTATGAAGGTCGACACGGCACACGAGCAGGTGGGTGACCAGCACCACGCCCGGCCACCTTTGTCTCCCTAGTGGCAATGCTAACACACCACACTAGATACTCATTTGAGGCTGAGCCAACCTAGGGGAGGCCCAGGACCGGTTCATAAAATCGTCACTGATGTTGGCCGTGAGCGGGATTCGATCTCGGGTTGCCAGGTTTGTAGCCCAGCGCGCTAACCGCTGAGCCACTACTCCCCATGAAACTACTATTAATCACACACAAAAGTTTAAAGGCCTGCAACTCGTCTTCCTGCTGCAACTGTTGTGAGTTATCCGCTTAATACTTCATTTTCATGGACTTGTCACGCCCAAAATTCCTGTGTCCTCTAGACCCAGGTCACACATGATGTGAAAACATAAAAAAGCACATGCATGGTTGCGCAGTGGTAACATTTGCACCTCACACGGATAGGGATTTTAGTATACAGATGTTTGTTATTACAGCATAAAAATACCCAGTGAGCTTGCAAGCTCTTTACGGGATTCCTGGGACACAACAAACACGCGAATTGACAATAATAAGAAGGTCCTGCTCGAGTCAGTTCGAGTGCCTGCTCGGGTCCGTGTCTGTGTGGCGTTTGCGTGTTCTCCCCCTGCGTTGCGTCGGGTTCTTACGGGTTCTCTGGTTTCCTCCTACAACTAAAAAAACACTCATTAAATGGCCGATAATATTCACTCATTAATCAATTGGCGAGAACCCTTCTTGCTGATGAAGCTGATCGCAACTATCAGCGAAACGTCGTACCTTCATTACAAATGTTGCGGGTTCGCTCTCCGACATCCCGGTGTGCTGAAATAGCAAATAATTGGTACGTTTTGTTCACGTGACAACCCATTACTACAGTGGTTCCCAAACTTTCTCGGATCACGGCGCCGTTAGTGTATCAGGATTTTCTCCACGGCGCCCAAAGTCAGAAAATGTATGGCATATATGCAAAATGTGGAATATCCCGCGGCGCACCTGTGAGTTAGCTACGGCGACCCAGAGCGCCGAGGCGCACACGTTGGGAACAAATGCCTTACTAATTGGCTGTGTCGGGTGGAGGCGGGTTTATGACACTTATTTTTAGGTGACCCAACTCATAAAAAGAGCAATACTATGGATAATAGAAATTTGTTTAAAGATACATGAATTACTGCAATTAAACAACTGTCCTTTTACGAGATCCCACTGTGTCCTTTTATGAGATCCCACTGTGAGTTATAATTCGGAAGATCCGATGAAGGATACTGTAGGGTAGTATTTGTCTGCACTCTTATTGATTTGGGTTGCCACTGTGTGTGAAATACGAGACTACATTGTACAGCACTTTTCCATAATTACATCTCTTTCTACATTGCCCTTCAAATTTGTCACTGCATATATGCAATTTATGTATAAATTTGACTAATAAGAGAATGTTCAATGTATAGACCTACAGTACAATACTGCATATTATTTCGTACCATTTTCAGCCTTGATATCATGAATCAGTACCCGCTTAATCTTATACAGGGTCCCGGGGACCCGGAGCCTATCTTGGCAGACACAGGGCCCAAGGCAGGGCTATCTCCCGGATGGGACTCCAGTTTATTACAACCGAGAATATAATAATAATAATAGCGTTTTATATAGCGCCTTTCACCCGAGGGTCACAGAACGTCAGCATTCACGTTCAAGTTTATACGAACTCACATTGGAAATCGCTCATCCTCTCCCACCGATATCTTTTTGCAACACGATACCTCCTATATATGCCATAGGATGGCGGAGCGGTCTGTAAATGAAAAGGAACGTTGTATCCTGAACCCTGACTATATATAAGTGACCCTGCGAGTGCGCAATGAGATAATTCACACCGACGTAAACAAAGAAACGAAGACGGGAGGTGGGTGGGGGGTGTAAGGTTGACTAGGAGAAATGAGAGGTGATGGGGGGTGGGCTTTATATTGGAATAAGCTCACTGGAGAGGATCACAACTGGATAAATCCTTTCGTGAGTTGATCTGCCCAGGTGGGCAATTTATTTCACAATGGAAGACAGGGACAGATAAACCACGCGCATGGCGCTCCTCTGTATCCGCCGCAGCCTTAAACGCGCGAGCTAAACGGCCGCGCCAATGCTATTGCCGGGCACCAAACGAATCATCGATTGCAATCGACTGCTACGTAGGCAATTTTGCACGTCAATTGCATTGCGCATTAAATTGTAATTTTTTATTAATGCAAATCGGATGATATTTCGACGGCTAATAAAGACAGACATCTTGGATAGAATACACGAGGTGGACAATAAGGACAATTACAAACCAGACAAATTAGCAGTTCCTAAATCACATGGTGACACCATTGTGACAATATGCTAGCTGCCCACAAGACAAAGAATGACTATGTATTGTATTGATACGGTGTGACAGAGTTCAGCGGTTAGCGCGCTGCACTTCGAACCTTATTCCTAGACATGAGTATCATCAGTTATATGTGAGCAGGTCCCGGATTCCCTATTTACCCACCCACCCGCACGACTTACTGATCAACTACTATCGAATATGCTTTGCCATTGTTTACCACTGTTGTTATTGTTTACTATTTTGCTATGCCATTGTCGCACATAATTATTTTGCGCAGAACTGTGAGGGGTGGCACGGTGGCGCGGTGAGTAGCGCTGCCGCCTCACAACAAGAAGGACCCGGGTTCGAATCCCGGCTCTGGTGCCTTTCTGTGTGCAGTTTGCATATTCTCCCCGCGTCCGCGTGGGTTTTGGCCGGGCACTCAGGTTTCCTCCCACAGTCCAAAGACATGCTGCATAAGTTAATTGGCTTGCGAATTAAATTTCCCCTGGTGCCCTGTGATGGGCTGGCGTCCCATCCTGGGTACAGCCCTGCTTGCGCCCTGTATCTGCCGGGATAGGCTCCGGCTCACCGCGACCTTGTACAGGATTAAGCGGTTTCTGACAGTGGTATGGATGGGCGTGAGAAGATTGTCACGTTATTTATAAATAATCTGCATTATTTCCAGAGAATCAACCATAGACACAGACTGTGTCTTCAATGCAGACTGCTAACACATATTTAATAATGAAGTGTCACATCTCACATTGCATGAGCCAGTAGCCGTACCAGCAGGTGGAGATAATGACTGGGTAAATGATAAGCTGCGTTAACCCGTCCTCGCCACGTAATTCCGACACCAACAATGGGTTAGGCGGTGGAATCGGTGGCCACCACACCACCTTTTCACAGTGCAAAGTCATAACTGGCTCGACCTTATCAACAAGAGTTAACTGGATTTAACAGAACGTCGGATGTGCCAAACATTACACTGAACTTTAAAGCCAGGCTCTTGACTGCCAAATCTGCACCACTTACCCTCTAAGTTTCGTGCAAATCAATTCATCTCGCAAGCGCTAAATATATCCGAGATACGTTTTGCCGCTCCAATAAGCCCTAGGCCTACACAGTATGTCTGTATAAGATACATTTGATCTAAGTGCCATACAAGTCATTTAGACCTTTTCAGCCTGCATAACGCATTAAGCATTGAGATCTCAATCATTGTAAACGTGGCGCTGGGGTAGCAGCCTCAGCCACGTGTTTACCCGGCGACAACAGAAGAACCGGACCCAGGGCAACAACACACGCGTCTCTCGGCCACATTATCCTGGCGTTTCTCGACTCGCCAAGTCGGGCAAGATATTCTCCCCGGTTCCTTCCGTTCCGTAGACGTACTCCGAGTGAATGGAGGGAGCGGGGCTTGCGCTTAGTTCTAATTTCCATTTAGTTGGGTTGATGTCATTAAGCCGACTATATCTGCACGCATCGCTCCCCGTGGAGACCCCATCTCTAACCCGACCCTGTCG
>JAZEWU010000005.1:724296-737650 GCA_036362915.1 Geotria australis
GGGGCGGACGAGCAGGCCCGGGGCGGCGGCTTATTGACACGTCCTAACGAGGCTCGTTCGCTGATCCCCCGGCCCGAACAATCAGGCCAATTACGGCCCCGTCCTGGGCGGTGGTTAGGGAGTGGGGCTGCGGGCGCCGTGGCCGGGCTGCGCGCGAGCTCAGGTGCAAAGCTTCCTCCTGCCACGCTTGCCACAGACTCACGAAAAAGCCACTCAGACGAAGAACGCGCATCAGAACAATGTGATTCAATCTTGAAGGAACCGTAGCGCTGCCGCCTCACAGCAAGAAGGGCCAGGGTTCGAATCTGAGCTCGGATGGCTTTCTGTGTGGAGTTTGCGTATTCTGCCCGTGTCCGCGTGGGTTTTCGCCGGGCACTCCGGTTTCCTCCCACAGTCCAAAGGCATGCTGCTGTATAAGTTAATTGGCCTGTGACGGACTGGCGTTCTATCCTGGGTACAGTCCTGCCTTGCACCCTGTGTCTGCCGGGATAGGCTTCAGCTCACCGCAACCCTGTACAGGATTAAGCGGTTTCTGACAATGGCTGGATGTAACTATTGGGATATGTAGCTCGTTTTAACAGTTGTCCAGAAAGGGGGGTGGGTCGGGGGGGGGGGGTTAAGCAAGTTACAAAATCTGAGTGCACAGGAGTTAATTTAGTCAGGACAATTAACCTAGGCAGAATGTCTTTGGGTTGTGGGAGGAAAGCGGAGTACTCGGCGAAACCCCCACGCGGACGGGGGGGGGACATGCAAATTCCACACAGAAAGGCACCAGAGCCGGGAATCGAAGCCAAGGGGGCTTCTTGCTGTGAGGCAGCTTCGCTACTCACCGCACCACCGTGCCCCAATCGTTATCACACTGCCAACCAACAGGTGTGGTTGGTGTTAAACATTGACGTATGTTCGTCAATAAATGATGGACGCCCCAAGCTGTGAAACGTCACTTAAATAAATGCTGCTGTTACAATTCACGAAGCTTGTGAATGACATGTATTTGTCCAGGCGAGAGTCTATTTTACAAAAAGGATGTCCGGGAGAATCCAAAAAGAAAAGTCAGAGTAAAGCAGAATGCATTAATTGCTGCTATTACAGAGGCAACATGTCTATATGAAGGCCAGTTGGTCGAAACATTGAGCACTTTTTTCTCAGTGACGGCAAAAATAAATTCGTTTCTTTTGATTAACCTGCTTTTATAAA
Source organism: Geotria australis (assembly GCA_036362915.1). NCBI lineage: Eukaryota > Metazoa > Chordata > Hyperoartia > Petromyzontiformes > Geotriidae > Geotria > Geotria australis. Next base: position 725,494 of record JAZEWU010000005.1, read on the forward strand.
GTGGATGTTCTTAATTGTGTGCTGTGTGACGTTCTAATGCAGTTCAACACAGACCATTGATTGCAGGCTAAATTGAAACTGGGAGGTTATTGTGTGGGATCGGCAATTAAGTGCAGTGCTTGTTAGGGATGTAGGCATTGTCCCAGGCTGCTCCGCACTGTGCACCTCATTCGGGATTTAATGAAAGCTTTTATTGAGCCGACGTTCCAGCCCATACTGAGCCCAAACTGAGACTTTAATTTAAACTTTGGCAGGTTCTGCTCTTCCACTTCAATCAGTATATTCGTGTTGGCCATAACACGCGGCGTCTCGATGTGAGATTGTGTGCGTCTCTTCAAAATGTGGGACATAATTGGCAGCCAGTCGAATGGTATCGATTTTAGTGTCCCAACTAGAGATCGGACATAAAATGATGGCCAATATAAACAGGCAGCATGACCCCATGAGTAGACGTCACGATCGCCACATTGCTGTTCATTCTTGCTTGACAATGCATCAATTGATAATGAATCAAACTCACGATACACGCATAAAACCACGTGTAAGTATCTGTTGAGTCATCTACAGTATATTATAATGGGTGCACGCGTCGCCTGCAGCCGCTAGCGGCCGCTATATTCACTGTACAGTAGTGTTAAAAATAATAGACTATTATATGCAATTTTCACCCTGAACCCCAATTCATTGAAAAGCACACACGGCAATACGAGGCACGACTGCCATGTTGCCACCTGCAGGGCTGCCGCCAGCTGGCGCTGTGGGCTAAAGCACACTCACAGGGCCACGCAAATTAGGCCGCGTATTCTTTATTCCGCTATGGAGAGAGAGTCAGAAAAACGAGATGCATAGTCTGCTGAACCATCTTACCATCTCAATTCTCTGCACCGGCACCGATGATGATTGTGTGGAGTCTTGCACAAGCACAGCCCTTTCTTTGTCAATCCACTGATAGATGAGGTCCTTACTACTCCGGTTATTCAGCCTCTGCAGGTTTAACCGGACAGGACAGTTATGGAATTGGTGTCTGGTTGGGTGGCAGGAATACATCTTGTACATACCGCTGTTGTGTTGAACTTTGTCACAGTATCTCAGAATAAATGCAGTTCTGATAATAGACGCAGGCTGATAAGTTGGTCCGGGTTCGGTTTGCATCTACCTTGGTATCCTTTGTGATGTATTACCTCGTGGTTTCATGTTTAAGTTGGTTGGTTCGAGGGTTTGTTGTGTCGTAGGAATCCCGCATCCAGACCTCGCGAGCTCACTGGGTATTTATTGCTGTAATAATACAAATGTATCCGTCTATATTTACTCCCCACGACATCGCGAAGAATAGAGAAGGCACGCTCAACATGGATGTCCCGAAAAAGCAGCCCTTAAGAACAGTTCTCACGGACACCAAATCCAATGGAACAATAACGGAAGGATGTGTAAAAAGACATAGATAAGGATGTTTAGAATTACCTTGAGAGACGGCAGAGTAGCAGAGTCCACGGATCGCGGAACAAACGCCAGTGGGAGACATGGCACGAGAGGGATGTGGGAGTGTCAGGGCGCGTTCATAGAAGCGACGGTGGCCCGATGGATGGAGGCTGGTCACAGGACCACCGCGGCGGAGACGACGCCATGAGCTCAGCAGCTCGTGTCCGTACAGGAGGTGGATCGAGTGTGGTGGCATTGAAGGACCGTGGAAAGGCCTTCATCCAGTTGCGGATAGACATTGGTTCCATGACGACTCATAAAGATGAAGCTTCGATAGTGTATGCCAACATACTGGAAGTGGCCAACACGAGACTTACCGTAGAAGGAACCATGTTTTTAGCAAGTTGTCCAAAGTTTATAATCAAATATTTCACAACTGATGTGGCTTCACATCATTGCGATTACTCTTGATCAGGTATGAACTCTCTAATATGGCAGCTTGATTCTCAATAATTTAGAATCGCCACAAATGTAATAATACGATCTTTTTATTATTTAACATAAAAAGTGAAACTACTGGTAACATTCAAACGAAACAATACACACGTTCGCTACTGCGTAGTGACGATTCCTTTGGCCACAGGGACACTTGCTGGTGACGGTACTGCAATACCGCCCTCTTGTGGGAAGCAGCAGTTCTGTGCTTGCCGATCGCAGCAATGTGTTCGGGATCTTACTGCCGACGGCGAGGTCTGCTAACCACGAGAGGGCTTCAGGAGAGAGAGTTCGCGCAGTTTTGCTTTTCCTCCTCCGTAAAAGGAGGGCTTGCCTGCAAATGGTTTACTATACGGTCCATAGTTTGGGTTGCGTGGCCACAATCACACTCCTGTGGCTTGTATTGAATTCTCCATCGAGGAAGCCGCAGTATGTCTTGGGGGGTGAATACACGTTTCCAATCGGTGTGAACTCCCTGCTCATACAGTTTGGACCAGAAACATGGCCAGTAGCGTAGAAAACGGAACAAAATCGGCAAAGTGAGCAAGGAATCATAGAGAGAAGCGTGCATGGAAATACACCGAGAGCTAATAAGAGGAAAACATGGATCAGAAAATATACACAGGATACTGCCATCCTTAAAACTATTCAGAAAGTGCGCTTGGGCTGGGCACGATACCAGAAGGAGGTCACCGATGGTCAAGAATAATGGTCGATTGGCGGCCGAGGGGTTAAATGTTTCTGCGAGGACTTCCACAGAGGAATGGAGCAATGCACCCAGCTCGTGTACAGATGCTGGATTGTTGTATTGTAGAGTGTGCCCCAGACGCCTTGTGACCCCCATTTTGAATGTTTTTGTCCGGTCGTCAACCCCCGGCCCAACGACTGAAATCAAGAAGAAGCTTCCTCAGCCATGTGCAGCCCCTAACAACATCTCGAGGGGAAACCAGACTCCAGCTCTGGACGGAAAAGCTTGAGTGACCCTCCTGCAACTGGCATGGGAATTCCACCTGCTGAAGACTTCCCTCCTGGCTCAGATGCACCATGGATTCAGTGGAAGACACTCAACCGCCTGAGAACTAGAACGGGACGATCAAAAGATGCTGTGGTCAGATGGGGCTACAAGACCGGCCCGACCACCTGTGAATGTGGCGAAGCAGACCATACTATGGAACACTGCCTTGTCTGTGCTCTACTGCCCAACCTCTGCAGCTCAAAAGACCCTGCGGAGTTCAATGAAAATGCCAGGGGCTGTGTAAGGAAATGGGAAACTGTAATTTAACCATTGCGCTTCCAAGAATCGCAAAGAAGAAGAAGCGAACAACAGATGGAGTCTGCTATACAATTCAAAAGATCTTTACCCTCTCGAGCCAATCTATAAACATCAACCAAGCAACTTCAGAAGTTGAGAGTAATGATACGAGTTCGAGATAGTTTCTCGTCGATACAGAAATCATTGAGTGTCAAAGGGTGCGCCACCAAATTGTAATTAACTTGATTGTTGTGAAATCAAATCAGCACGATAATCAGCAATTTCATTAGGCCCGTTAAGCCGCCTCAGGACAACTCTTCCCCCAAAATAATGCCACGTTCTCCCATGGCCACTTTGACCAAACAATGCGGCAAACATCCCCCTTTGCTCTTAACAAAAGCTTTCCATATAAACAGAGGTCTGGGAAATGTTAGGCTTCCTGTAGGTCTGGTAATAGTGAATTATTCACATTAAGACGGGGAGTGTTGGGCGATTGATTTAACGCAGTCATTGCACGATTTTCAATAATGCATCGGGCAAATTTGGTTCGTGTGCATTTTCTCTTTCACTCTAACCTGCATTTCCTCACGTGCGGTGCTTTTCATCGATCAGCACACAACAATAATTAGCTTCACTGACCTGTTACAGTTACGTGGCTTAAACAAATCTGAATACCACCGGTGATCCAAGAGCTTAATCATGCCCTTCTAATGCAATGGAGAGCTTAGTGTAATATGTGCAGGACTAAGTGTACTTCGCATCATGACAATAACACATGTTTTACTGACGTATGAAAGCAACATGGATAGAATACAGCTGCGTAGTTTTTTTTACCGGTGAGATGTGTTCCATTGGGCTGTTATATGTCACGTAAACCCCAACTGTTAGGTTTTACAGTACGTGTTTAGACTTCATTTCGGTTGTTCACATGTTCACGACATTTTAAGGCAATGTTGGGAGAGGATTCTTTTTATGAAGAGGACAAGGACAGGAGAGAAAGAAAATAAAATCTGACCAACAATTCTCACGGTGGAACACTTTACGAGTCGCGCTTCATAAAAGTTTACTGCTGAAGACAGGTTTTCACGTCGTTTTACGATACTCGTAAACATGTATACGTGGCTTTTAAATCACGCGTATGACAATTGCTTACTCTCATCATCTGACATACTAAGTAAGTGAAATTGATAGTGGTTTGGCAAAAAATTAAATATAAGACGAGCGAAACCCAGAAAATATGGTGAAACGGATGGTCGACACAAACAGGGCCAAGTAACAGCTTGTACGCATCACATGCGATGTGAACTTGTGCGTGTTTGATTGAAGTCCAGTCCCGGGCACCATCGCCACATGGAGAGCAGCAACCAGGGCGCACGAGGTCCGTCATGGGGAGCTCTCAACCAGCTTGTCCTGCTCACTTGCACGCGTTAACGTTACCGCGTTAGAGTAAACCGTCGTGCGCTGGCGCCTCTGCTAAACCTATCAACCGCCGTAAAAATATCACTCCGTTGGACAAAGCCACGCGTGGCTGTTTACGTTGGTGCATCGGTGAATAATGTCCATAGCGTGGCTGCAGGCTAAGAATGGCCACTGCGTAGGTTCGTCTGGCTCGTGCTGTCGAGCTCTCCGATGAGTTTCCAGGTTGTATCGCTTGTTGTTCCGAACGATGTCCGCGGAGCGAAACATCACTGTTACAAACTATACGCGTTACAACCCGAAACACATCGGACAGCTAAGGGTTAGGGCGGCTCATGAGACACGTGGTGCTGTGAAGGTCAGTGGTACATTTTCGTTGGCAGGGATGCGTATTGATGTAGTGCTGAATACCAGCAACAAACCATAACCTCACAGAGGATCTCAATGGCAGGTTTAAGTCAAACTCACAGTGAAGCTGCTGGAATGCACAGTTGCCGATGGCTGTGAACAGCACACCCGTATCATCATTTCCAAGCTGGGCGTTGTTTAATCCGTACCCTATATTTTATCGTTGTGTCACACTGCTATTTTGAGACCGTGGCAGAATTGCATGGTCTGCTTCTTTGGAGCGGCACAATTTCTTACATCTCCACAGCAAATGAGACATGTTGATTTCTCGCCTGGTTACAGAGGTTCCAGTCATTCAGCTTGTAAGTCAATGGCTCATCGGCCACAATGGGAGGTGGTCATGGACTACGTTGGTTTCAGTAGCTGCCTCACAGTAGATTGTTGATTGTATTCAATATCAACACACATTCACAGACAGCACCCTCAAAAACCATAAGAGCAGAACTATTGTGCAGTGTCTTTAGTCCTGGCTAAGTGGTATTCGAATACAGCCATCACATATAGACACTCATACAGATTAGGTATTTAATAAGCTTTATTTAGGAAACCCCTATTTAACAGACATCCATGTTTGACAAAATACTCACCTAGTCATGATTTTCCGCAGGAGGCTCCTGTATTTAATGTCCCATAATGAACAACAAACATCTCAACAGATTGTTACTGCAACCATTTTTTTATTCAAAAAATGTCAAAGGTTGACGACTGAGTCAAAGTGAGCTTGCAGATTTCTACATAAACGTGCACTACTACTACCTACAGCAAATCCCAGCAAAGGAAAACAAACAACAAATAGACACAGGAGGAAGAGACAAAAAATGGACAAAGATCACCTCTCTGGCAAGTTTGTGGCACGGAAAAAACGATTTAAAAAATCTCTCTTGACCATATAGACATCTCTATGAGTATTTGTACAAAAAAAGTCTCTTCATAAATTAGAATCTTTTTTAACTTATTTCATGGCTGTAAAATGAGATGGAACAGGAGATTTCTTTTTTCTAAAAAAAAAATAAAAGCACGACAAGTTAGAAATGTGTTAATTTAGACGATTCAACATTACACTGCTGTCAGAAACGTACGGTTGGGCTGTGCAGATTTTTTTGTATCGATAGCTTTAATTGAGTTCTTTGTATTTTCCATTAATAAAGTCCTAATTATTCACAAAACCTATCACCATTTTGAGCAACGACCATATTTGGAGATGAACGCCACCTTCAATAATTTGTTTTTAATTGGATGTACCAAAGAACCTGCATGAACCTCACCAAGCCTACAATTGTCCCAGACAGCAGTGTTGCTCAGCCATATCAAGCCATTCATTATTTTGCTCCATGATTTACAAGAAAATAAAAATTTCATGTTAACACTTCACTATCTGAGAATTAAATCATTCCATAAAGACGATTTGAAGCTATGAAATAACCTGTATTTCATAACTAAGGATAAAGAAAAAAACACAACCCAGTTGCTTTTGGTTGATTGTCACAAGTCAGACAGCCAGCAAACATGATAACCAATAACACAACCTGAGGTAGATATACCATGATAGCTGTTATATAAATTAAAATATTAAAAACCACCAAGTCGTTACAAGGAAGGTAAATGCTTCAGGTTGTTACAAATTAAGAGGACTGTGCACCATTGAAAGCCATTTATTTTTGGAGCAAAAAAAACCCATTTCATAGCTTCAAATGTGTTTTGTGTGACCATGTGTAGTAAAGGCTCTCTCTATACCTTAATGACTAAACCAAACAAAAGACAAAATAAAAACAGAGACAAAAAATGGTCCGGCCAAACTTAAAGAACAAAAGAGAATATTTCTTTTTTTAAATAACAAAGCAACATTTCATGAACATGAAATTGGTTTGTTCATCTTTGGTACTCCGTATAACCAAGTCTCTCTAATAGATATCCCACTCATTTTCTAAACCCCACTCAACCGGTGAAAAATATCCTTTTCAAATCATCACTGCATACGCCATGCCATCGGATGCTGTATTCAAGGCATTTCGAATCACCCACACAATATGCCTTCTTAAATAACACCCAGTGGCTAACTCAGAGTGCCCACGTTTTTACATTACGATTAAAAAGCATTCAAATTCCATTTTTTTTAAAAACCGTTTTTTTTCTCATCCAATACTGCTGCCACCCCTTTCAAATGCAAAAACCACCGTTTCTCATGGAACCTACTTAGCAAACATTACCGTTTTTTTCTCCTTTGAGTGTACAAAAAAATTGTGTTCACTCAAAGCATTTTTCCCAAAAAAGATCTTAAAAGCATTTCTAAACATCTATTCTAAAATTCTACAATTTGCAATTGAAATTAGTTCAGCAAAAAGGTGAATCTTCCAAAAATGAAGATCCTTTTCTCGCGCAAGTCTCAAAAAAAGCTAAATCGGCCCCCTCTAAACCTCAAATGCCAAACCCTCCCCACATCACAGCCCAACGACGCAGTGACACATACAACCACCAATGCTGATCGTGAGTGATTTTTTTTTCCTTTCAAATACATCGTTGAAAAACGTGAGAAATATTAAGGCCAGCGAAAAAATATTTTAAAACCAATTAAACCCTACAATTAAAAAAAATGCACACTAACCGCTCTCCTTAACAAAAAATGGTAACATTAACATCTACACAACTCCGCACATTTCTATGCCAGACAACATAACTAATTTGTTTTAAAATAAAATCTACTACAAAAACCTAACGAGAAGACGTAGCTGTAAAAAAAAGATCTATGTGAAGAACTAATGCGTTTAATTTTGTCCTCGTTTCAATCCTTCTAGAGTCCAAACAAACACTACCATTCGATCCAATCACGTGTATTTGTATTTCACTTGTCATGCGCAAACCAAACATTTAACAATTTTTGACAGATTCTCATTTAAAAATAATTCTTCCATAGCAAAATAAAGGAATCTGAAGGTCATAGCCATTGGATTTAAGTTCTTCAAAAGAACTCATCCCAAAATAGCAGTCACGAGAAAATGTTTAGTCAAAGGAAAAGTCCCGTTTGCAGCTTGTGCACACCAGATGCATGTCCTCTTCCACATAGACATTTGCTGCACTAAAGGCCTTCCTCAGGACACACATCATCATTTCCTTTTGAAAAGTTAATCTGCAAAAGAGACCGGAATACAAAATAATAACATATTAACACTGCCATGAATGCATCTGTACGTTTGAATAACAGAATATCACCACGTATAGGGATTAGGAGAAGCGCCGACCTGTGGATCAATAATCTCGCAATATATTCCAGTAAAATTCAGCGTGGAAAGTGGACGAGTGCTACAACAACCAAAGGGAAGTCTGGGCAGCTGAGCTGTGGAGGCAGCCATGATGTCTAACCTGGAGTCAATGCGAATGGCTCCGTTGCCATTGTTTTTATAAGTCACATGAAGTGTAAATATGCAAGTGTAAATTACAAATACTGTAAACAACATACTGTAATAGTGTAGACACTTTGTGTTATCTAGCTTATGGTGTGTATCACAAGAAAAACACATTTCTTAAATATTTTCTATAATAATCCAACTCAGAAACATTTAGCATTGCAGATGCAAATATAATCCAGCAAATTTCATTAAGGTATTTAATGGTAACTTTCTAAAGCAGTGGTTCTTAACCTTTATTGCAGCCTGCATCCCTTTGGTTCTCAAATATGTTACAGCACCCCTTATTAATAAATGCACATATGATGCAACTCATATAATACAAAAAATACAAAATCTGGCATGTCTCGCACCCCCAGCAAGGGCATTTGCACCCCCAGGGGGTGCGTGCACCCCGGGTTAAGGACCACTGTTCTAAAGCATTATAGTAACTTTAGTGCCACCTTGGTCTCGAACTGGCATACGCAGAGACATGCATTTCCCAAAAACTTTTGTGTAAAGTTGCTACATTTAAATCATGGCTGGTTTTCATATAAGCGTGAAAGCATTTTCCAACAAAATATTAACTATGTTGTTTAACCACGCAAGAAACGCTAGAGACCTGGATAGTCTCAATGACCTCGGTCGCCCTGGTGTGTAACTCACCTCTTAGCTCCTCCCGGTCACTTTCCCTGCTGGTAGGAGTAGGCAGCGTGGTCCTGTGCTGTCTCCACAGAGATGGGCTGCTGGTGCTGCCCACTGTGGTCCTGCCAGGGACACATGCATGAATCCAGAACAATATGACTGATGCAGCTGCATGGCTGAGAAGCCCCGAGTCATGCCATATCTCAACCGGTGGGTCAAGAGCCACCAGTGGGCCGCGAGTGCCACCTAGCGGTCCGTGGAGACCAGACCCAAGTGGGCCTTGAGGTGGGAAAGGTTGAGAACCCCTGACCTTGCCTAAAGCATTGCACTGAAGCCAGGTACTGCTGTGGCTGGTGTGAATCGCACAAAAATGAAACCATCTAACCTATATAGAAATCAAAAATAAAATGTTGTACCCTACTTCTATGCTCCCACGTCAATGCCTTTCACCTTATCTAAATCGCACTGACGAGTTTGGTGAGCTATGGTCAAATATACTCCCAATGCCCGCATGCCGTGGGAAAGCCCTCAATCAGCAGCAGATTGACATAACAGCTGCATGTGGGCTGTAAAGGAGGCAGCTGGTAGGGAGATAGCTCACCTCCATGTTGACTGGCGTGGGAGGCACGGGGGTATACTGTGGGATGTATGTTCCTTGCACGGGTCCACCCGCTGGCATATACTTGAAATAAAAACAAAAATACATGTTAATGAGAAAACCAGTGCACATCCAGTAGAACAGGCTCGAACATTGCTTCTCTGTAGTCATGTCCGAATTACTGTCAAAGGGCTACATGGAATATATAAGCTGAATTTAATAGGTATTAAGTACATATCTTTTGTATTTTTATGTCTCCATGAAATATATCGCGATAATGCTTTCGAAGAATCATGGAACGAGAAAAGAAAACATATTTCCTGGAATTCCCATAAACTGTCAAAGCACCACATCGTATCAGAGTGATGCCACCACAGAACTACTTGTGTTATCACTAACGCTGCACTTGATGGCAGTCATTGTAAATCAACTGATAATATATTCCTTAAAATACATTTTAGGCTTCAGGGGTGGTCTGTGCCAAATTAAGTACGAACGTAAGAAATGAAATTGATTATAACAGTGTTTATTTTGTGCAGTGATTGCTGACCAAGCTGAGTGCACAACACTTGAAAACCTGGTTCAATCGCAGGTGATTGAATCCTATATCTAAACCGAGGATTGATCTCCACAGCGCCGGCTCCGCGGCTCTGACACGGGTGTTACGAGCCCCCTGAGTCATGAAGCCATTTCAGTGTTTAATATTTCACCTAAACACATATATTTACTGTAAATATAGAGATGATAGACTTTCACTGGGTTTCCTTCGGTTCTAAATGTGTGCCCGTAACTAAGGAATTGGAAGCGTCAAATCCCATTGCGCCTTCAAGGGGGCCTATGAATGTAGACCAAAGCTGTCAAATGAGCTCTAAAACACAAAAGCCCGGCAGAAAAGTCAGCAGTAAACCATTTATCAAAAGAGACGAACAAATCAATGACAGTAATGTCAGAAAAGTTGAGAAGAATTTTATTGAAAGGCAAAAAAAACTCAAGCAAGTAAGCACAAAAGCATCAATCATCAACGACAATACCAACATCAGTGATATGATGGAAGGCAATGAATAGTGGAAACATGTCAAATAAATAAAGCAAAAAACTTGTTTGCACATAAAACATGCAGTGTAAACATCAGCAAGAAAAAATAAACGCCTACACAGGGCATTTTCTATTTTATGCACTCATAAGCCCAAAACTTTTACAGATATGTCCTCTCTTAGGAAAAAGGTTTTGCTGCCTTAGGCAGCCTAGGGTTTTCTCCAGCATGTGTAATTTTGCTGTGTTCTATTAATCATGGTTTTATGTCTGGCAAGGCATAAATCACCTTGATTAATGACCTCTCTTAGTGTCCGTGTTGGAAGAAAATGTACAAATTACGCCTTGGTTATCTACCTCTTGTGCAATGATAAAGAAATCTACAGTAATTTGGAATCCAATACACATTTATATTTGAAGCACATGTGCTCAAAAAAATACATACAGTTTTTGAAACATTGCACAAATATTCAATTTGAATTGTCAACCTCAATGGCGCGTGTTTTATGAGCAACAAATAGAATCGTAGATTATTTTTTGTTCGAGATGTACAACATTAATATAAATTGTAGCTCATTTTATATTTGTTTTCAAGGTCAAATGAGGAGCATTTGATTTATCCATGTAGACTGTCAAGACCTGACAGCGTCACAAGTAACAGCGCTCACTGATTCCCGACAACCACTCAATCGTCGTCGATCTGCAACCTCTTCATCTCTCGGCATGCTCCTACGACCATCACGGTCGTTTGCTCTCTCGAGCTGTATGCTCTGATTTCGCTCCCAATTTCTGGGAGGTGGTTTCTACGCTTGACCAATCTCCGTTATCCGCACTGTGTGCAGATGCCCCACTGCAGGACAGAACGTTTTCTACTCTCACTCTCTTCCCACAGAGCTTGACTTTGCAACTTCCTTCTCTTCCTTCATTCTCTCCAACATTATATAACGGAATTCAATTCAACAATTGTGTCACCTTCCACCTGCTCTCTATAACGTGAGTTCTCTCTGCTGTTGTCAACTTTGCACCACGGCCATAAACCTTTGTTTGGCAAATGTGATTTTTTTTTAAGCAAAAAGGAGAAAGCAGAGTGAGTCAAGCTGCGTCGCAGTGGGTCTCAAGAAAAGTGATTGTTTGCTCCAACGTTGACAAGAGCGGAGTAAATAGAGGAGGCCCACCAGGAGGGCCCACCACCGCGGATCGCCGCTAAGAGGTGTGCGTGCAACTCCAAGGCACGGCCCATTGCTGCTGCTGCTGCTGCTGACTTACGGTGGCCGCGCTGCCGAGGGACATGTGGGACATCTGCTGCGCCAGCGGCCCCATCATGCCCGCCTGCTGCATGGACATGGTCGAGTCCATGGGAGGCGTCAGCACCGTGCCCTGCGGTGGACATCAGGGAGGAGGGTCGCGATGCCAGCGTCAAGTAAGCTCGCTCCGACGCTCCGAGACGCACGACTCGTCGCGAAGGGTTTTCGCGACTGAAATATAGCCGAAGAACCCCCCCCCCCCCCCCCC
>JAZEWU010000005.1:737683-774953 GCA_036362915.1 Geotria australis
GAAGAGGCCTTCATCCAGCAGTGGATTGATAATGGGATGCTTATAATAACAAGGGTAGTTATTATGCAGTCTCTATATTTGTATTCGATTAATTCACATTAGGCGTCCCATCCTCAGTGTTCCCCTGCCTTGCGCCCTGTGTCTGCCGGGATAGGCTCCGGGTCACCGCGACCCTGTACAGGATTAAGCGGTTTCTGAAAATGGATGGATGGAATTCACATTAAATGTGAGCTGTGTCGTCGAGCAACCTGAGGCTAGGGTCGGTGGATCACTTGGAGGCGGAGCGATTAAGTGTCACGGAGACAACCACTGTGAGTAGGCGGTAGTACAGCAAGTAGGTTTAAAACTACACACGCAGGATTTGATTGCTATCCTTTGCAACGTGTGGGGTATTCTGGTTGGGCAATACACTGGACTTAACCACACAATAGAAAGGACAATACCTGTTCTAAAAAGGAAATCCTGGGCAGGCACAGAGCGTACGATTTCACTAGTGACTAGTGGGAGCTGTGCCGCTACACCCGCCGCTTTAAAACGTTCGCCCAGCCAGAAGCACGTTGGCAAGTGAAATGGGATTTAATCACGCTCTGCCACACGATGGTGCTGTGAGTACATAAAAATCGATAACTTGCGTTGGGCTAACCTACATTACTATATGTAACAGCGCCCTGGGAAGAATTTGGTTGTCATATAAGAAAATAATCCAAATTGCATTATGCGCAAAATTGTGTTAACATTTCAATATGACGCACAGCTGTACAAAAACGGCGTGTTTAACAGCTTAGCGGTATAACAAGTAAAGTCCCATTAGAAAAACTGCAGGCGACAATAATAAAACCAAGCGACGAGGTTGTTTTTCTTCTGATTTCATACTCGAGCCTTAAATAACGCCCAGCAGCAAGACATTCCTCTTGAATGCTAGCGCTGTAAGCAATCGCAACGGTCCTTTAACATGATACTTACGTTGGCAATGAAGTAGCATCTATTATGCATTACTCGACCGGTCTGTCATTCATTTGTTTATTTATTCCATTCCATTAAAGCCAGCGCCCTGGATCTGCACGGTGCAGATGTGACTCACACGGACTACGTCTGGCACACAAAGAGGGGGGCTGCTGGGACATGAAACCCGTGGCCTTGCTCATTTGAGCTCTGCACATAACAGGGCACTGACCGTCGACAATAAATGCACGGAAAAAACCTCTGGCAATCGCAAGCACAATGCCCTTTCTCGCTTCTGTTATTTCCTTTGCAAATCTTGTGGTAAAATAAATAAATGCATACACACAATTAATGTTTGATGTGCGCAATATATACGTGCCTCGTACTCAAAAATTTGTATGTATATCGCCAACATTTCAAAGAGAGAGAAAAAAGTATTTACGGTAATCTAATTTGAAAAACAAATTTCAAAAATATATGACTGATACGTAATATTTACACATCTTGCCTGCACCTAAAACAAATAGATTGTTCATTGCATAGCTTAGTCGGATGTGGATGTAGTGCAGGGGTGCTGCAGATGTAAACATTCAAATAAGATGGGTACGTTACGTTTTTTAAGAACCACCAAAAATGCTGATGACGGTGCGACATAAGGCTTAAAATACCTCACCGATGTCACCGTTAAAACTGTCCTTAAACAGAAAAGATACAAAGTAGGCTAATGTTTTGAGTAATGGCCTTATTTCACATGAGAGAGACGGGGAAGCTAGAAGGTTTTGACTTGCAGTTTGAGACAGACTTCTTCAAGGCACAAAAAGTGTCAAATTATTTTTCTGGGTATACCAGACCAAACATTCGGGCTGCCATATGCCTGCTGTGAGGGGACACCGCCTGAAACATTATCCAACTTTAAATATTTTTTTTGTTATAAGGCAGTGTTACCGTTGGTGGTGAGGAGTTTCTTTATAGCCTTTGCTTATAGAAATAAGACATTTTTAAACATGCAGTGCCACCAAACATAACGCATTAATGAGTGGCACATTAAGACACAGCTAGGTCAACGACTATCAGTTGCCTCACAGAAAAGCAAAAAAAAACTTTGAAAAATGCTTAACTTTCACTTCTATCCCTCTAGCATTATCATCTGACTAGTATTACAGGGCTGGCCTCTCAACTGAGGATTATTGCTTCATTAAGAAATTATTATAATAGTGGCTAAAGGCAAAGATGTAATTACATTATCCTGAATAATTCATTAGCACCGTGATTGGGGCAGATAAAATAGAAATTTAGCTGATTTGATAGTTTTTTTTAATGTATTTATTATGTCCTGAATCAAAAGTCAGATAATTACAATTGATTTTTATTTTATTTTATTATTATTGCCTATTAAGGCAGTACAAAAAAATCCTAATCCAGAATTTAAAACTGCTTAAAATCCTCGTTGTTCCCTTCTTTAATAACGTAATTACAATGCAAATCATTGGGCTTAGAATTGCCAATTTTTCTTGGTTTGGAGAGAAATAACAGTAGTTCTGCAAGTCCGGTTGTAAAAAATATTTATAGCGCAATGTACCTCATCCTTTAATGCTTTTATACTCTTTCTAATGCTTAGCTGAATAGAAATCCTTTCTGCCTGCCGGTATTAAATCCCGCTCAAGGTTAACCTGGGAAGGTTGAGTAACCTCCAGAGATGCGCTCTTGCTCACGTTGCTTGAGTCAGCACACGTTGCTGGCTGGTTTCAGTCCGTCTGTTGCAGCCCGCACCTCTGCTGACATCAGCCGCCTATTGCCTAAACAACTCCAGGAAAGCCCTTCACCCACGCTCACTCTTGCACTATCAATCGGCGAGCTATCGACTCGCTCTCTTGGCCACCGATGGACTGCGCCAATACGTCTCTATCACCGCAGCGTGACAGATTAGGCAACTCCATTATCTTTATATATTCCCTGAGCCTTGGCGCTATAGACCGATCGCATCAAGGACAACCGCATCGCAACGTTGTCCTTCTCGCTACATTTCTCCTCTGTCTTTCTCTTATTGTAATTAAAGTAATATTGGTATTGGAAGCTGCTCCTTGTCACTACAACAGTATGCTGGTCCCCCCAGTACAGTTTTGGGCTATTTGAAAGCGCAAAATGTGGTGAAATAATGCCCATTATTTGTCCATTAAAAGCCTCGCTTAGTCTGCTGCTCCGGCATTATGATGGTTAGCCAGTCCATTAGTATTTTGCATGTGGGAGGAAACCAGAGTACAGTAAAACCCCGATTTAACGGACCTCTATTTCAGAAGCAACGGACGCTGTGCGCTACTTCTAAGACAGTAGTCTGCATTGTAAATAATATTTTTTACGATTAGATACATGTATTACTCTGTTTAATGGTGGTCATAATATGTACGTTGTTATAAGATACGGTCATTACTCCGTATACAAGATCGTTGTATAAACATCCGGATTAAACTGACGTCCGATCACCCTAAAAGAAATGCATCTTACTAGCAGTGCTATCATATACTGGTCTCAAAGCAGCCCGATGCCCGAGCTGGTTAACGGTAACACACACGATGATTTTTTTGCGTGGCCCAACAACCCTGTATCTAAAGTGCCGGATTACAGGCGTGCAGCACCGAGCGTGGCACAGCATATTCAAGTACCAGTGGATAATTTGGCCATGAAGCCTCACACAGAGACCCTACACAGAGTCAGAACACTTCACATTTCCGCAGCCCATCGCACAAAACCGGAGGCCAGGATTAGCGTAAACCCGTGGAACCTTTGATTCAGAATCCCCTGAGCGGTACCACTGTCTCATTCAACCTCCCCAATGCTGCCTGCGGTGGCAATCCACCTCCCAAAAAACACACCCCAGCTGTAACAGAAGAAAGTCTCTGATCACGCTTTTCATCTGGCGCGATACAATAGGAAGAGGACACATCAGACACAAAGGAAACAAAACGCCGGCTAATTAGACCATACCTCAACAGAGGCATTGTTAGATATAGTGTAGTGTCGCGACTGTTCTGCCCTCCCAAGCCGTTCTGAGAGAATGCGGTATGAGCGGCTCCTAATAATCGCCTGCCTCATCGTCCCGGGCAACGATGAACGCGGCTCTTCTCTTCTCAAATGAATGAGTGTTAGAATACGAGCAAGCATTTAACATCTGCCGGGATCGTAAACAGCGACTCTGGGAGAGACAGCCAGGTGTGTCTTGATTTGATAATGGTCCATCACCAGGCATATGGTCTCAATCAGAGGCGATGCGAGATGGGAGTCATGCATGTATAGTGCCGATCCATTTGTTTGGCCTCCTTGCAGGTTCGCTAAACAAAGCATGCGGCACGCGCCGTGAATACATTCTCCCGTTAACACTGCAGCAAAGTTTAGCTTAAGAGTAAACGGAAAGGCAATGCGAGGTGACGGAAATTCCGATCAGCTTCATTATGCGGTTAAAGAAATACAATAATGCCCACATGAAAAAAAACCCAATCGTATTTCATTGGAGTCCATGTTTAGTCTTCAATAAATGGCTTTTTATTTTATTTAATATGGATAAAATGTGGGACTATCCAAACAGATAAGATCGAATGCAAGCCGGTTTCAGTTTTCTTTGTGCGTTTCTGAAAACTGACTCAATCAATCTCGCATACAACCAAATACATTAAGAACAACGTGTTGATGTTGTTATCATGATTTGTACGTGTGTCGCTGTTGGGTTTTGTCCTTAGAATGCCCAGTGTGCATATCTGAATGCTTAGGTTATTCAGGAAGATCTTTCTACGGCAGGACTTTTCCACATTAATTCATTACTTATAACTTACAGCCCATTGTCGAACCACTGCTGGATGAAGGCCTTCCCAAGCCGTATCCATACTTTACCATGCTGAGCAGTGTGATCTGAAGGGAGAGGGTCCAGGACCGCTTCACATATCACTCTTCCCTGACACGAGGAGTGGCTGGGAATTGAACTCAGGTTAACTGGTTTATAATGCAGTGCGCTAACCACTGCACTACTACTCCGCCCTTTCCCGCATAGCAATTTCATATTGCAATTAGAGGTACACATAATACAATCCGGGCTTAATGGTGACTCGTTAACATGTGCTGAATTCAGTCAATTTGTGCAAAAACAAACCACATTTTTGCGAGTGGCATCCAGCAAGTGAAAGGGATTTCGCACGAGTTTAAAGTCTCAGACGACACGTTCTATGTGGGTCATGGCCTCGAGGACTGAGAGAAGCCACTGAGTGTTGGGGCGGAAGTTAAGGACAGTGCTAATGACGTTCTAAGGGCTTGTGGTTTAGAGCGATAGTGACGGGATGACAGCCTTTGAAACGGTCGCCTGGGGTGAAGAGTGCATGTGTGCCTTGACACATCGCACACTTTATAAAACACCCAGGAGTCAATGCGCATTACCACAGGAAATTAATTTCCATTATTTGTACTGCGTTTGGGTCCCAGCAATATCCGTTTTTCATTGAAGTTATAAATTTCACATGTGCTGAGCTATCATCGTCGTAGAGTGCGGGTGCCGCATTGCTCTGAACAGATGGACAGCGGAACGAGCGGGCGATTGGAAAATGTTGGTGATATTTTTAATAGAATGATGCCCCTTAGCTGCCTTGTGACTTCCGCGAGTGTCAGAATGAGTGATTTTTTGATTCGTTATTAAATTATTAAAACCAAGACTGATCGGGCTGGGTGTATTTACTGCGCAGTTAACTTTACCGCTCGCATGTCCAACATTCTAATTTTCCAGAAAACGGTGGACAATGTTCTAGCCGTATACTTAAAATAATAAAATATGGATTTCACTGTTGAGTACAGAGCATGATTTATTGTAAATTACACATTGCAGGGATAAGTGAGCCAGTATAAATATTGAACTACCACTGAAACCGGCAAAAGTAAAACTTTAATGTAGGTTACGCCCTGGCAGTCCCAGTGCAAAGGAACAATTCCTATACTTGCCATGGCAGGAGCTATGTCTTAAAATTCGCAGCAGGTGGGCAGAGAACTACAACAATATATAAATATGTATTTCAAAACGTAATTTTCTGTTTGGTTTATAAGCATATTCAAAACACTCCATGTACAGTCAGAACCTTCGAGTTATACGGTAATTTTTATGTGACGATAAGAGAATATAAAAGCCACTCAAATACAAAAGGAACAAGGCAACATCGCGACCATGCAAGACACAATACAGTTTGGATGTATACATTTCTAAATGTGACCGCATATCATGATCCAAATGTCCTTTGATGGCTACGTGAGGCAGCAAAACAAATCTGTGACAGCGCTAATATGAAGATGGAACTAGCGCTCAAGTAAGCAGGGATTGCACAGAAAAGGGGAAAAAATACATTTTAAAGCACAGCTTAACGTGTCTTTAATGGGCACACATTTCAATTGAATGTTCCTAATACTGTAATTAAAATGCAGGATTTTGTGGGTAAATGTACAAGTGAATTATTGTTCAAATATTGCGCTAAAGCCTAACTGGGATGAAGGCCATTATGAATGCACAAGTGTGATCACATGGGTATCACACAGCAAGTGAGGGGAAAAGCGCATGTGTGTGTACGTTACAGAATATTTACGTTGCTCTGAAGGCTTCTCCTGCCGGTTTGCTCCATGTAAACCAGCTGTGTGTGTGTAATGAAAGCAATTAAGAATATCTTTTAAGTATGAATTTCCCATCTGCACTAACAATTATTGTTAATCCTTATATCAGGTGATTCTACGAGTCAACAGGCTCAACGTAAAGCACTCGGTGAAATGAAGAAGCTTATGGCCGTGCCTCTTCTCTGTGAACGCATCGCTAGTGCGGCACAAACACTTCACCAACCGAACACGACAACCACATCAAAACACAGTAAAAAAATATTGCAATCAAAACGAACCCTCTTGATATTCATATTTAGGATTAAATAAGGCTGTTGTGGATTAAGGAATTATCAGTTTTGTTATATCATTGCCTAAGCAATTAGAAGCAACCAGGGTTGATGTGCTCTATGCATAAGTCTGATATTTTGCCACCGAGGTATGAAAGGCGTACACTTGAAAGGCACTCAATCTCTCATCTGACAACCTGTCCAAGGTGGTCAAATGGACCTAAAAATAAAAAGAAATCTACACATGCTATGTGTGTGTGTGTGTGTACACGCGGATGTGTCCGTTCTGGACTAACCGATTATATAACTGATTAATCTGCCGATTGCCAATTCGAATACATGACTAATCGGAAAACACAAAAACAGTCAAACATACATTGTTTTTTAAATCCCACCTTGGTTGCTATGTGTGCCGCTGTATGGGAGGGGACGGGTGGGACATGGCGACGCCGCTGGTATGATCGGCAGCGTCACACTGGGTGTGCCGCCTTGTTTTAGGAGGAACGATTCTGGGGTGGCCATCATTTGTAAAGATCCTTAGTAATCAACTATAGAAAAAGTAGCCGATTACATGTTCAGTCAATTGAGCAATGTAATCGAATAACCATCCTGGCTCTGGTCTAAATATAACACGCGGGATCGTGAACCTCCACCAGTGTGGGACTGCTACATCGGACGACTGAGAATTTGAGAGGAAGCCTCATCCTGGAAAAGATGCTTTACGTACATGCACAGTCTAGTTGTGAAGTCACTGCGATGCTATTTAAACATCCATCACCATGCTTGTCAGTGAGGGTTGGTGAAGATGTGGAGCATAGACATGGGTGCATATAACTCGAGTATACAAATGTATTGTGTTGCACTGCCCCAGTTGTTTACAACATAGCCTTGCAGCCTATAACACCTGTGCGGCACTGGTCACCAGTCCAAGCACTATCCAGGATTAATCCCGCTTTTTCTTTCAAAATCTGATGACATTGGATGACTTCGAGGTGATTTGGCCATAAGCCTATGCAACACCCGATGGTTCAATGCTCTTGAAATACTGGGGAAGTAGCACACCAAACACGATTACCACTAGTCTAACAAGAAATAAAACTGGTTAAAATTAGTCGAGAAGGTCAAATTGGCCCTATAGTAAAACAGGCGGTACCTAATGAACAGTGGAAATTCCAAATTTTTATGGCAGGATCAGTCTCTCCATAGGACAACCACCAATGCTGACTTTCAAACATGTGGTATTCATTAACGCAACCCCAGACAGATGGATGACTTACGGTGGCTTCTCCGAGTAAATGTGTCTACATGAGCGGGCAACGCACACCGGCAACGCGGCAGTGCTAACACGGCCCCGTACAGGGTCAATCAGGGCTGGGTCACGCCTGTTTAGCGAAGCGTCGCATGACAGCGGCACTGCGGCTCGCGATATTCTCACTCGTCCGCACTGCACAACGACATCAAGATAGCATCGATGCGTGCCGCATTACTAACAGCTGCGTTCGCACTAAATAAAGGGCTTTTAAATGCCCTGCAGTGGCAGTTATACCCATCGCCTTCTTACATTAAAGGATACAAGGGCCCCCGATGAAGGACAAGTTTTTGCAGTGCGATAGCACATTGCAGTGTTAACGGTGAGTGCCCTCTGAAATTGCGCGCCGGTCCAATAATGCGGGTGCCTCTTAACATATTCACATTCAGCGAGCGAATGTTTTCACAGCCAAGGTTATAACCACATTTAGTGCCATGGAGCACCAAGCGCATCTACAATGGAGTGAAGCAAAAGACTTAACACCGGGATGCGAAAGAGGATGTCGCAGCTTAATTTAATTTGGAATAACTATTAATCTGGTTGGGTGAAACTGTGATTTTGGGCGAGTGCCTGACCTGCAATCAGAAAGTATCTGCGTTCAACTCTTGGCCAGGGCTCAATTCAGCCCAACACCCTTCGAGAGCCAACAAAATGAGTACCAATGTGTGAGAAGTCAAATAGCCTTTGTCGTAGGGACTGATAAATCCCCCACCATGAAAAAGTGGAATTTCTATCACTGGCTCAGGGTCACCAATGGAGGTGAGTGAGGCCCCAGTGCTTGTTTGAGAAGCACTGTGCCTTTGTCTTGAACCGGCCCACATTGGCTTTGCCCAAGAAATATCATAGAGCTGTGAGCATTATGTGAGACATTGTAACTGCAAGCAAATAAACTACCTAGAATGACCTGCGATTAAGAAGGACCTTTGCCTGAAACGTTCTCACCTATTATATTGTTTTTATTTTTGGGCAATGCTACTGACAAACATGTTACAGTTTTTGTTAATTGCAACACTGCCAGTGTAGTATCACTATTTTGTTTTGTTGCAATTACCTACTTGTATAGAAGTGCAATCGAAAACGCAGTCTAATTACAAACCATCCCCCCCCCCCAATATCGTTGAAATGGTATTCTTGTAAAAGCACTGAACAGAACGCTCTGTACAATATGCGTGCTACTGTACTGGAAGGCACCATACATGTGCTCGCCCCGGATATTGCCAAATTATCAACAGCGGCCATTATAAAATTAATGCTGCATAGGGTTGGACGTCTCTGCAAATGAATACAATTAAATATCTAATGGCATCAGTCCCACCACAACTATGTAAAGGGTTATTTTTACATTTACTTATTATCGCACTGAGAAGCATTTTCAATAAGAGACCCTCCAACTAAGGCACAGAAACTGCTAATGGTTAATAAAGCATGACAGCTCGGATGTTCGTTCGCATATCTCTCCACATTACGCTGTCTTTTCAAAGCACTACATAGCAAATGCTTTCAAAATACAAGCCGGAAAGAACACTCCGCTTGCTTTCTCTCTCTGCTCTTATGCTGTTCTGAATCAGGACCATTGTCAGAAACATTTGCCCATTATATGCTATTTCATTTTAAGGGTGTGTTAATGATGGCGGCGGCAAGGTGGTATTTTGAGTCCACGTGAATTACGCTTGGAGCTGCGAGTGACATGAATGGCGCTGTGCGTGTCTCGGCGAAGTCCTTACCGCGGGCTGCATCACGTATGGCTGATGGGGCATCCAGGACGTGCTCTGGACCTACGCGAGGGGGGGGCAGGGAGGGAGACAGAACAGCGCGAGCGTGCGAGTTGTCGTCTCACCTGCTGCCTGGCGGCGCCGTAAAAAAAAACCCACTTTGCATGATGACAATTTGAGAGCGGGTCTCTCGGGGCCACCAAACGAGAAAAAACAGAACCCCGCGTTCAGGCCTGTTAATGAAGCTCATTACGGTGCTCCTTACCTGGTAGGTGGAAACAGGCGATGCGATGTAGGGTGTCATTGACGTCTGCGCGATCATCCTGTTTGCCGCGATGCTATACGGCGATGGATAAAAACTGTAGGGTGGAGAGAAAGACATGTTTTAAAAGTTACAGAATGTACGTTAACACGCGCCTTTGAAAAAAAACCCGGCGTTTTTGCAAATGTATATTAAAACAAATAATAACTCCTGCTTTTTATTGTCCACATCATGCAATCGCGAAATCTGGATAGCTGGCAATATGGTTGGAGTGCTTAACTCACGATGTGAAGGCTGCAAGTTAAAATCCTAGTTGGCGGATCAAATCAGCCTATGATCCCTTTGGCAATGATAAAATTAGTACCACTTTGTGGGGGAACGAAAGTGGTTGTGTTGTGAAAATACCAGTCCGCTGCCATGGGAATGTGGATTGCATATACCATCGGCACAAAGGAACCAGCGACGGTGATCTCATTTTACCAGGAAGTGACTGACTTGAGGAAAATTTGACATTGCGGAATTACACAAAGGACATAAAAAAACGCACCGCATTCCGCAACACGTCTGTTATGCAATACGCGCATTTTGTACTTATTTTTAGCGCTTACCCATTCTGTAGTGCTGTGGGGTCGTATGTCACCGCAATGCCAGTCTGCGAAGTGAGTAAAGCACAATAATGTGTACATACGAGGCATTTACAGAGATGCGCGCGGTCCGCAGACAGAAATGGTCGGTGATGTGACCACGTGTACGGCTGCGGGCGAGCACTCACCTCGCCCTCCCTAGGCCAGGCCCTGCCGTTCTGCGTGTACTTGTTTTGGTTCTGTCGCTTTTTCTGTCCCCCATCGGCAAACTTGCACAGCAGCGGTTCTGGAGGGACTGGGGACAAGGTGGCGGCGCGTTGAGACCTTGGCGTGAAAACGGTTATCGCAGCGCAGGTGCCAGCATGCGCGCTCAAAACTGAAGTAGCTCGTCACTCACTGGAATGCAAAGGGCAAGCTTTTCTCTTTTTTATTGTCATTTTGGAGTGTTTGTCAAATAAGAAGTTAAGGCGATCCAATTCCTCTCTTCATATAAGAACACCCAGTACCGTTTGACAAGCGGAGACAGGTTCGTGCCGAGAGCCAAAGTGTTCGTATGGATTACAGGTAAGTAGGTAGGCTTACAGGTAAATACACTACATCGCACTGCAGTATTTCAAGAACATTCCATGCCAATTCGATGCCGTGGGCTTCCTATAGGAGTGAGTAGGGAAGTATCTCACAGAACTGGCCCTACCGCCCGTGGAGCTCTCATACAAGATAGTGCGGTATTATTCAGGCCCTATAGTGTTTCACTGTTGTTCCGTACTCATTGTAACTCTCCATCATAACCAATTCATAACTCAAATGTGGCGACACACGCTTGTAATCAAGTGACTTGGAGCTGGGGTTTATGGATCACACAAAGATGGAGACTTAAGTGAGATACGCCATTGTAGGCTATTGAGGATTCCTAGTAGGTCTTGTAAATATGTGTGTCGAAAACCCTCCTCCACCTGACAGCCAATTAACAGAAGTGTCACGTGAATCAATCGTGCCAAATGTATTATTTGCAGTAATTATTTGCAATAAATTATTATTTGTCGTTTGCAATAAATACTTATTACAAATAAATAATCATAGCAAATTACAAATAATGATGTATTGCAAATAGCAAAAATGTTTTGCGTGGAACTAAGACCACGGGAAAACAGGATATATGGAAAAGTGCAACGCATTCAACCTCATACTCAACGCCTGAAGATGCCTCCAACGTAGGAGGCGAATCTTCGCGAGGGAGAAAGAGCGCTCGACACGGCTACCCCGAAAAAACAGCTTTGAGAAGCAACCATCAATTATTTGTTGTTATTTATTTGCAGTAACACACGTGGTACGTTTGACTCACACGTTTTTATACGATGACCTAACCCAGAGGAAAATTACGAATCGTAATATCAGTCGTCAAATCCTACGTATAAAGTTAAGTAATTTCCTGACCTATCAGGAGCAGAGTTTGAGTGGTGTCCCGTCGCCTGCATTGGTTTTCTCTGCAAAACTCGTTGCCACGCGAAACCAAAATAGTCTTGCACTTTTCCTGACATTTTGCATGTGTCTTCATCGCAAAAGACACGTGTCTCTGTTTTAAACAAAACACTGCTGCGCCAATCGTTAATTCAAAAGTCTATCGTAATAGAGCCAAGAGCCTCCACGTGTATTGACGTGAACTTTACAACAGTGTTTGAAACCACGGTCACCCGCAAGTACTCCCAGAAGAAAACGCTCATATGTTGACAGTTAATCCCAGGAATAAGACACAGACACATGCAAGGAATTCCATGATGTACACAGAGATCTTGGCAGCCCAGACAAAGAACAGAAAATCACCGAGTGCAAGTTCAGCGCTTGTAGATGCCAACTGAGACACACTACGCGTTCCATCACGCGCGCACAGAGTCAACTTTAATCCCGCGTGGCGGGTGGCCTCCCAAACTGCAAACATTTGATCTTTCCTGTGGCAAATCAATCACTCAAAGGGCCCCTACTGCTGCAGGCGTTTTAAACTGTAAGTGGTATGCCTTAATCTCGCTAATATTACAAAAAATGTATTAATTACGGAGGTAGATTTTGCTTGCATTTATATAGGGTCTGACTCACAGTTGGAAATTTTCGAGGTCAAATCGCGGTTGGGGGGTTCATTCAGCCATCATTGGTTTGGGCCACTGAAAATAGTACCAGCTTTTTGGAAATCAATTTACGGTCATCTTGGTCCCTGTGATAGGCATGGGGAACCTCGGCTGAATATCACTTATTTGAACAAATACACTCTGACCTTTCTCAAACCTTGTTTGGTTCAAGCCAGCGCTCTCTTTCTGAAGAGATTTGGGGTAGTGCATTGATGAGCTCTTTCCAAAGCCAATAAAAAGTGAGAAGAGAAGGACTCTGAGCGAGCAGACAACGTGTGGATGAGGTTGGCATTCCATTTAATCACGCACACATACTTATCTGTGCGCGTGAACACTTATACAGTACGTGTAACAGAATTAGCTCAATCTTTGAACCAGCCCACTCACAAAAAACTCATTATGCTGCACACTATTTTGACAGGCAGATGCGAAGCCTGATAACACAATCAGCAGCAGAGGAAATATTAAACAACGAGTCAGATTATAAGATAACTTATAAAAATCCCAAGCAAATTACTATAGAATTTTTTTTCGTAATTCAAAACGTGTTTTTTTTAGTTCGCTGCTGATTTTACTGTGCATAATGTCTCGCGGGTTTGTTTCATTACACTTTTTATGGGGCAACATTGGTCTATTTCACGGTGGCATTTGTTTTTATTACAACAGAAACTGTGCTGCAATATGTGCAGATACATTTGGGGAGGCTTGAAACTCCGATTCATGGGGGACGCTGAAATTATTTTAAAAGCTGATAAGCAGATGTTCCCACAGATTTTGGGGAGGGGGCAGCCTTTGTGGACAAGAAAATCCTGTTGCAGATGAACAGGACACGACAGCTGCTCAGTCAGCAATGGGTCTCTCCCAACACCTGGACCTAGCTCCCAGTGCCCAGCTCCCGCGAGGTCACATCTGCTGCTCAACCAGTTCACCGCCAATCCTTCCGCGCTCATGTAGTTGATCAATCGGGAGAAGGGCGATGCCAATTGACTGATCATAGTAACGTCAAAGTGCCTCCCCGCTCAAACAAACGTGGGTTGATGCTCACCACTCTGCTACCGACTTGGAAGCAGTGGCAGAAATTCTACATTGCTATGCGGGGGCCTGGTCTGCCCCATAGCACGAGCGGTGATGACTGCTTGGTAAGTGTTATCTGTTTTATCGAACTAATAGTTTTCACACAACTCGATTCATAGCGGTTGCTCGCCGTGGGAGGTGAAATGTCGCGAGGGACAGCGCTCGACACGGCTATCCTAAAAAACAGCTCTGAAGAGCAACCGACCTAACAGAATGATGAGTTGAGTCACATCCAACTGCACGTTTTGCACGCCAATTTTTAATCGTGATTCAAGCACTCTGCTAAATACCACCCAGCTAGAACATTTTATGAATAATCCATGCAAATTAACCTTGAGAGCAAGACAAATATATCTGGGGTGATTTTCACGAAGAGTAAGCCCTTAATAAACGTCCTTCTGTGGTTAACACTGCAGCATTTGGGAAAGGATTTAAACAGTATTAATTATAAAAGATGTACAAAACCACAGGCTGGTGACATTGTGTGAGGTTAAGTAAATGGTTTTGTGTTTTGGCACCTGTACATAATTTGTCACAGATATTACAATAACCAATTTAATGAACACTCAACCCACTTTGACCGTTCTGCTTTAAGAACTCTAACGGAAAGAAAAATATTTTTGAATTCTTACACTGCTGAAGCATAGGTGTGCGGTTACATTTCGAGAAGGAATGAAAATAAGCAGACTGGATGGGCTGGATGGCTGAGATGATGGAATCAGGATAGCTGGTGATGTTACCTGGCTATGCAGGTAAAGGTGCTCTTACCTGGAACTCCGGGAGGAATTTGGATAAACTTCCCGTTGAAATTCTGTATGACTGCCTCACATTTCTCCGTGGACTCCATTCTGCATTAAGACACGAAACACAACGATGTGTTTACTTTAAACATTCGTCACAGATGCAGGTAATCAGGAGGTAGCAGCAGCCAAAAAAAAAAGACAGAGGTTCCGGCCCTGCGCGAACAGCAGAGCCGCAACAGTGAAAACCGAACGCGATTTTATTTGTGCAGTCATTGGTGACCGAGCTGAAACCGGCAACTCACTGCACTTGAGAGATCTCGAATTAATCACGCGCGTGGCCGCCCACGGTCGAACCCACGATCTTGGCGGTGCCGGCTCAGTGCCGCCCGACACGACATCAGCCCCGCGAGCCGCCGGGTCAACTCGGCCGCGGTGGTGCGCAACGCGCGCGGGTGAACGGACGGTCGTTGGGGGGGGGCACGCGGCGCTCGGGTTGGGGTGAGCGTCGCGCTCGCGAGGGGGGAGCTCACCGAGCGAATCCGACCCCGCGGCTCGTGCCGTTGGCGTCACGGAGGATGCGCGTCGAGATGACCTGGCCGTACGGCTTGAGCATGCCCTCCAGCTCCTGCTCGTCCATGGACATGGGCAGGTTGGAGATGTAGAGGTTCGTCGGGTCTTGTTCCTGTTGCTGTAAGGGCACAAAAGCCCTTAAGGAAATGTGCGTGTCGAAGCAGTCCATCCGGCAAATCAAAGCTGGTGTGTAGGTTAGTGCGTTGAAACTATTCGTGAAATAGAATCAATCGAGTCAGCAAGCCGATCGCAGGATCAATCACGAGGTAAATCAACGATTCAATGGCGCTGGCTTAGACCTGGTTTGAGCCCATCGGGACAATAAGGGGGCTGATTGACATGTCTAAAAATGCAGGGAGCTAACACCAATTACTTGTGGAATATAGAAAACTGGATATAGAATAAGGACAACTGTTTCCCATTTTACCAGCAAAAGTGCCTCGGCAAAGACTGCCAGATTGGGCATCATCAGACCCTAGAATAGAGGAAAATGATGGTAAACAAAAGGAAACCACATAATCTTTGAAAAGTGCAAAGACAACTTTCAATGAGTAACAAACGTTAAAAGAAAAAATATTGTTGTCACCATCCAAGGATCAAACACATGTTTGAATGCACAAAATGTCCATTGGCAATAAACACCAAATATTATTTTTTAGTCATGGCGTTTTTGGCTTCCAAAGCTGAATGATTTTATTATTTATTTCATACAGACACACTTAGTGTGTGATCCACTCTCCTAGTTCTGGACCAACATCTGTGTGTGATAGAGCAGACGTGCAATTGTGTGTCCTAACGCCTTGCTGTTACCTGACATTACCTCCAATGACCTGAAATGTCCCATAACTGTCGGTAACCTGTATTGTGCTTGATTCACCTTGCTTGCTATGTTGTGTAATTTTTTTTAATGCAATCACTACAATCTGTCACAGCAACCCATACAAAATAATAAAACACTGTAAATAAATATGTCCTGTCCTAACAGTAGATCTTTCTCTTGCGGTTTTTTATATGGATAATAAAACAAATGCAGTGCTCCCCATACCATATGTTAATATACTACATATGACATAAAACAAAATCACATCAATGCCCGCCGCCTGTGAAAAATAATATTTGTTCATTTTCTTAAGAGCTCCGAACAAAATGTGCCGCACGCATATTACATTTGAAACAAACATGTGCGTCATTGTTTGTGTACAACATTTACGTAATTGAATACATTTCTCCAATTACAATGATTGTGTTAGCCCTGACTGTAAGAAAGACATTCAGCATGGACCAAATTAACTATTGCACTTTTTATTTTCTTGTCCATTTATTTTCATGCAAATTGGTATTTTATTTATTTATCATTAAACGCTTATCTGCTTCTACAAATAAACGAACTGAGAATTTCCTCGGAAGATTGCACTTACAATTCTTTACAAGGAAACTTAAATTACGCTGAAACAAAACTGCAATGTGACTTGTGGTGGAACCCATAGTCACTAAATGACAATACGCTTCCGATTCGTGAAGCATGCCTTGGCCGTTTGCGAGAAAATTAACCGGTGTTTGTGACGCACAAACTTGCAGTTTTCAGCACTCTGGAACAGAGGCCCTTTTCAGACAAACCAAATCTTCCCAAAAGATTGCGAAATTGCACTTCCCTGTCAACATGCCCTCTCGCTTACTTTCATGAAGCTGGCACTGTCAGATATACACACTAGGAAAGTAAAAAAATAAAACCTCACCCGCTGTGACTTAAATGGCAGCAGCATACACACCAGTGACAAGCACATTGGTGGTTATGCTCCAGTAAATGTTCCTTGCGTGTTTAGGGCAGACAATCGGCATTACCAGTCTTTTCCAATCTGCCTGTCGCAACTTACTCGCCTGTCCCACCCCAGAGCCGCGAACACAACATGAACACGCAGAGACAAAGGCGGCACCAGCCGTGTCTACCAGACAGCCTTGCACAACGCAGTAGAGCGAGCGCTCGCCAGAGCGGCGTGAGTTTGCCTTTGCCGCAAAATGATCGGTAACAAAAGACTGGGGCGTTCAGCTCGGTGTAAATGTAAACGTGACGTGCCCGGTGCGTGCGCCAAAGGAGTCAATGCATATCTCTGTCCCAGACCAGTCTCATTGTGTGTTGTTAGATCGCATTAGGTTGCAATGATGTGCTGCTCAGAGTCTTAAGCATCCTGTCGATACCACTGGAGAATAAATAAGCCGCAGATTATCACGAAAACTCCTATCTGGTCGCGATAAAGGCTCCGTGCATTTGTTAGGAGAGCAGGTGTGCGGCGCTCACACCGAGGATTTGCGACGAGCGCGGACACGTCGCGCTGCCCTCACGTTCTGCACACGCTTGCAGACGCACACGGAACGATATGTTATTACGGAAAATCAGCCCCACATATGGCGTGGAATGCACAACAGCCCCCAAGATGCGCCGTCCTGAAGTCGTCCTCCGTGATGAATATGGAAACTACATCGATGTGCACATCGCGAAAGTGCAGCCACAGAGCCAAGGTCGTGCAACTTGCAAAACCTGTCAAGGCTGGCGAGCGCTCAATTCCCTGGCAGCTTTTCAGACCTGCAGTTCTCATCCTTCATCCAACAAAACCTGCGAATGTCATTTCCTTTTTTTTAAGTGCAAAAGCACAATGCCTGGCTACTCACAATATTACACCTGCTATGGTTTGGATGACAGTTTAACTAAAATGAATGCACATGTCCATGACAAAAGCAAATATGGGGAAGCCGTACATTGCAAAACCAAAGAATTGTACACACATTACACCTCTAAAAAGCCTAAAAAGAGGACGCTACGTAAAAAAGAACCTTCTTCTTTCGAATAAATACCTGTTTAACGTTAAAATGTCTCTTTCAATATAAATATTTTCAACCTTATACAAATATTGTGGGAGGTGGAATATTGCATTGTGAAATCAAATCGCTGACCTACAAAGGCTTTGAAATCACTTCTGAGTGTGCAGCAACTCAATGAAAGAACCTGATAAGAAATTTCAATAGAACGCATTCTACATCTCCATACAGCTCTTCATAAAACACAGAGACAAGACGAAGATCCTCCGTACCATACAGTCTTAACAGACTGTTAGGGCAGGTACTATTAGCGAGCAACTATGAAGGCTAGCACGGCACACGAGGGGGTGAGTGGCCAGCACCACGCCCGGCCGCCTTTGTCTCCCTAGTAACGATGTTTAAACACTGCACCAGATACTCATTTGAGGCTGAGTCGACCTAGGGGAGGCCCAGTACCGGTTAAGAAAATCACCACTGGTGCTGGCCATCAGCGGGATTCGATCTCGGGTTGCAGGGTTCGTAGCGCAGCCCGCTAACCGCTACACAGAAGACAAGACACATCCACACACCCACACTGCATACACCAATGTTACGTACGCTTCCTGTTTAATGTTCCTCGACAAGAACTGCATCTCATGTGACGAAGTCGGCTTGTGTCAGCTTGTATGCAGGTGCTCGGTGGATTGCCACATCACAGGAATAATAGTGACGGCTTAGGGAGGCATTCACCTAGCAGTGCATTTTATATCTATTATTTACACTTGCTTATCAAGGCAAGTCTCACTGGTCTCAACGTTTTCTAACGACGGTCCTGCCAAGTTTTCCCAGAAGGTGGCGATGTTACTGTGTGTAATCCCAATCGAGTAATATGCCAGTAATATGTCAGCATTGGAATGTTTCGCTAATACAAGGCACGTTGCTATTTTATAGCGACGGCAGGAAACCGGACAACCCACAGGAACCCCATGCAGCACAGGCGGCGAACATACACACTCCGCACAGAAAGGCGTCCGAGTCAGGAATCATAGCGGGTCATTGTTGCTGTGAGGCACAGAAGCTCCCACCCTGACAATGACGGTGAAGATGCAACCAGCGGCACGTTACTAGAACTAAGGCTGTGGCTCTGAGGACGAGTGATTGACTGCATAGCTTAGCGTCTGCCTCTGAGACGGAGCCGCTGGTTACAGAGGTAGCGCTGAACCAGCGACTGATTAATAGTGGAAGCCAAACACGATGAGGCTTGAAAAATCCCACGACTTGTGTGCTTGGCTCACGTCCAGTTTACCACCTGCTGTTCAGAGCCCCTAAGTCGTTGAAAGATCCGGGGAAACGCTTTCCTCCTGCCACTTGTGGGGAAATAAGAAATGGGTACACAATGCGAGCCGGACTGAGGGGAAGGCAATTAGCGTCTGCCACGCATAAGCTCCGCGCTTGCCAAACCTGCGTGCCTCGAGCAATCTGCTGGTATTCGCAATAATGAATCCAATGAAAAGGCCACAATAGCACAATTCGGTAAATGTGTCCTCGTAAACGGAATCGTATCGAAGGCCCGTGCCTTATTGGCAGGAGCAGGATGAACTATAAATGTAACAGCACCGGACTGGGAATCGCCAACAAAGCCAGAATTACCATGGTAACTGGTATTGCATGTGCAGAAGTGCCAGTTCAACCAAGGTGATTGTACAGTTCAATATCAGTCTTTTCTGCTGTAACTATATACATCAAACATATATTCAAGACGCCAATATTCGGGAAATCACACTGCGATACTATAAATCTGTACAAGTTCTCTCTTTCAAAGAGAACATCTACAGCTTGCCTTTAAAGTACTGTTAGTCAAGATGTCGCCTTTAGCATTTTTTATTCTTCTCACATATATGTGCTATATTTTTAAGTCCATAATCTCTTTCTGAAGCAGACATTTTCTGTCCGGAGTCATAGCATGTCTATTGTGTGTGCTCGTGCCATCAAGTCAAATCCCACCTTTCACAATTTACTCGCAAATAACGTTTCTAAATACAGTAACTTATTTGAACTCCCGGCTCTCCCTTTTAAAGCAAAACACTGCGTCGCAATAGCTCTTGGCTTCGTCACGTGTAAAAGACACGGAATACACTGCAGCTTTAAGTGTTCCCAATGTATATGATACTTTTCTCTGGTATTTTAAAAGTGCGACTTGTGAGCTCAATTTATGTGGGAGAAGTTCAGAGCTGGTGGCATCCTTTGATTCGTTTGCGTTTCACCCAATTTGTAAGAGGTGGGTTAACTTTGAAGTAGCCATCGCTCAGGTGTGATTCAAATGAAACATTTCGTCTAATACCAATTAGGCCAGCCTTCAAATGTAATACACATCTCATCACCTTCCCATCCAGCCAGTACCTAAACAACAGACCCTCGACAGTTTTACTATCCATTTTCTCATATACAGTAATTTGAGGGCAGGAAGAATTCATCTGTCAGATGAAAGTCTTTGTGCCGAAAAAGGCTATAGAAATTGCACGCTGTCACAGGATTACAGATTATGCACATTGCTCGCAGCATAGATTATGCACCGCAGGTGCCAATCTCGCCAAAGTTCCAAACTCTGACAACTGTGCGACTTCATGACCACATTGGCGCTTGTAATTTAATAACAGTGGATGGAAAAGTAGCGTACATTTTGGCGAACGTGAAATGCTGCAAACTTTGTAGCGCTGCGCCAATTCGGGCTTGCGGTGTAATTACACGGTGGTGTTTGTAGAGCGCTCCGCTCTCGGGTGCAGCGGAAGGGCTCAATCATCTCACGGGTTTGCTATTATTGCCCAGCAGGGCTCCTCCGCTGGCGCACAATATCCCAAACGCGGCGCAATTATCATCCGGAGAGATGCCATTACCCGTCGCTGCTCAAATGTGGAAAGCCAGGCGGGCGCATTCGCTTCATTCTGTCGTCGCGAAGCTGCAAATATTTATCCAGTCTAGATTTAATTTAATTTGGTTGTTTATTTGCTTTTACGCATACGTTGACAGTAAAAAGAAATAACGTACACTCGTGTAAATAGCTCTCATTAAAGTAATACGCTTATATATGAGGTTGGTGTAATACTGTAATAATACTATATCAAGGTGCTGCTTCAATCAAATTGTACATAAAATCAGATGTTCATTACAAATAATAACTGTTTTCACTGAATACTGTCACTGGAAGGCAGGGAAGACCTTGACATTTTGGCTGACCGACCTTCTTCAGGAACGATTGAGAACAAGGAGTCTTGAATAACCTTCTCAGGTGAAGTTCGGCGGCGGGTGGTGTCAGATGGTAGGTCCTCTGGGACTCAATGACTAATCGGTGTTTGCATCGTTGTGAATGCGCTCTAGAAATGAACATGCAGATTGTCCGACTGAAGTGCGCCTACCCAACATGCCTGACCCATTGCTCTTCGTAATCAAATTCAGTTTTCCAATTGCACCATAAAGCGGAAACACACAAGGTGATCTATTTATAGACAGCTCACTCAGATCTAATAGAACCTCTTACCCTCCTCTCAACAGGTGATTGAATATTGTGAAAGCGATGGCTCCATATCACACACAGGAGAGTGTTAAAATACTTACTGAGCGTATTGGGATTGGTGGGAGGCTTTGAAATAAAATGTTGCTTTTGCAAACATTTCTCCCCACCCACCCCCTGTTGTTGTGGTGGAGCATCTGTATATGGATCACCCTGCCGTGACCTGCTCTAGATTGGGGTGTTGTCCACCAACATGCTGGTTGAGGTAGTACGGACTTCCTTTAGTTAGCGTCTGCTCGTAGATTCATTCGGTGGTTGAACCAGAAGCATTTTTCAAAAACACTGCCTTCATCCTGGGAATGCGTTTCGTGTTGGGTTGGTGTTGCGCAGCGAACGTCGTATATCATTTCGCCCAGAAGGTCACCGGTCAAAAAATGTAAAGTACACTGAGGAAGCAATGTGAAACAAAAGTAATATAAAAACATAGCAAACAATGTCCCTGCAATGTATATCGCATTGGAAGTATAACCAAGCATACGAGTGCAATGTTTTGTTTTAATACACTTCATTTGAATGCAGGTAGCAGCCTTCTGAGGTATAATGCAACAGTTATTTTTGAAAAAACTAAAAAAAAAATCCAGCATCCACTGTACATGTTCTTAAATATTAACAATCTTATTGCATTAAAACACAATCTTCTTCATTCTTTCAATGCCTGGTTAAGCGTAAAGAAATATTTTAGCGGTTGGTACATGAACTTGTAAACAGCTGCATAAATCTGTGGGACTTCTTCAATGCCACGGTGTATCAAGAACAGAAAAAACCCCTCTTTATTCAGTCAATGCACTCTGGGAAGTTGCACAACACTGTTATATAATAGCTATAACTTGGCACAGTTTTACAATGGAACATCTGAAAACAACAGGCCCTGGACAGGATGAGAGGCCCACCACATTAGGAAATGTGTTTGGGGGAAAAAAGATGGCAAAGGTTTGACACAGCATTCATGGATATCGAATTCACTGAGTAGCATGCATACGAAGGCATTTATTGGGATTTCCTCAACACGGCGAGTCGGCTGGAACAATACCAAATGTGCATTTCTCTTAAGTAAGAGAGGAAGGTAAAGGTACAGCCCTGGAAGCAATTGCTAATGCCACTGCTTGGAGAAAGGGGCTCCACTAAAAGGAGCTCTAGAAAACCGTCTGTAGGGTATTTTTGGCCTACTCTTCCATGCGTTCTCTTAAGTACTACGCATCATGAAAACTGTAATAATGACTCGATTTGTTTTCTGATTGTACAATGAATAAACAAAACGTTATCCTTTACAGACCTAGATTTAAACAAGCGTGCTTATACAACCCCTTTGCGTATAAAACAGCTGGGACAGTTGGAGCACAGAGTGCTTGGCATTATTAAATTATGAGCGTGTGTGGGGGTTGTGGCTGTCCAAAATCTGACTCATTGGCCAGACTCCTTCCTTCCTGGCCCCACAGACGTTTAGTCTGGGCATAAGACCCTCCTCTCTCCAACATAGAATCTTTTTTATTCTTGAGCAAACCGACATACCTAACTTTCTGTTCAGCTTCATCGTCCGTGAATAAAAGAAGGTCAAAGTGTGCCAATGCTCAAACGAGCTTTGAGCATTGCTCGGCTATGTTAGTGACATTTGGCGGTTACAGGAAAATCCACATTCCCATACAGGGGCCACACTGCCCATAAGACAAACCGCTATCGAAACCTCAAAATATTGGATAATAATGACAATGTAATTTATTTACCGAGACCTATCGAGTCTCTCATGTTGAATTAGGTCCCTGCGTTGGGATGTTTGGACAATTCCTATTATGGGAATTGTTCTGAATGTGGGAGAAAACCCGCCATGAACACAAATGGATATAACACTCTAGTCTGCCGTGATTGATGTATGACCCCACTTACTGTACTGCCGACTCGCAGTGCAGGAATTTTGGGAGTTTCACAAATCTCTGTTACCCACAATCATCTCGCTCGATTCCAGGCATCTTCTACGATGCCTGGTCATTAAGAGTGGGGCCGTTACATTTCCTGAAAACTGTCTCCCATAGTAGGCATCAAAATAGTATGCTCTTTAGCACATAAGTATGTCCCGATATAAAATAATAAAACCACTATTTGAAAAAAGAACTTCGGATAAAGGCCAAACAGAATATTTAGCTTGTTTGGTATGTTGTGTTTTGTATCTCAATTTGAAAGGAATGCAGAGGTTCGGCTAGTTTATACAATTCAATCTGGAGAATCGGCATCCGTCCAACTCGATTGCCTCTCCCGTAAGTTGTGCAAAGATTCAAAATACCTCACATACTACACAAAGGAAGGAGAGGCTTTTCCATTGCAGAAAACTGCAGCCCTGACAAGAGACTTCTGCTCACCAAAAAACCATTAATTATTCAAACCGGTCCAGGTTTCTGATAGATTATTACGCTGCCGAACAATGCAAATGGCACAGTTAAATTATAAAGGAGATTCCATTAGGAGTGCTCTTCCAAGAGCACAATTAATTCTCTTTGTATGTTATATTCCAACTGTCAGCGGCTAATTACACGGCGGCACTCACAAGCTAGCGCTGTCCCAAAACCAAACATGTTGCATGTGCGGTGACATCAAAAGGTCAGGTCATAAAAAATTAGGCGCATTGCTATAATGTGAACCCCTCGCATGAATGGTCTCCCAGCAAGGGCACGTCACTTGCGTTCCCATTTCCAAGTGATGTATGCTCGCCGACTACTCGCACGGATACCGAGAGGCCCTATTACGTGACTTATTGTGATGTGCTCTCCGCGTGCGGCGTGGGACCCGCACCCGAGACCGCTGGGTGTTCCGCTCCCTGCTGCTCGGGCGTTGCTTTCTTCCGATCGGCAGCGCTCGGCGATCACACACAGTCGTGTGTGCCGCACCACCGTTTCGGTAATGGAAATGACCTTTTACCGGCTTGCTATGGTCGATGCCCTATGTCTGCCTGTTGTGGTGGAGTAGGCTTGTAATAATAGCCACTTGGAGTCGGGGTTTGTGGATTGTGCAATGATGGAGCCACCGCAATGATGTAGGTTTCCACGGCTCGATGTATAAGAATCGCTCTCAAGAGCTGTTTGTCCGGGATAGTCGCGTCGAGCATTCCTCCTCTCTCCTTCACGTTTCTCCTCCCACATTGGAGGCATCATCATGCGATGCAGCCATCGTGTAATCAATGTTATTGCCAGTGAGGTAGGTGGCTGTAGGAGGCAGTACAGCAAGCAGGTTTGTTGATCTGTCAATAAAAACCTTTGAGCGTAAGCCTACGAGTATGTGTGCGTTTCTCAACACTCTACAGTTATCCGTTTATGCAAATAAACTCAAAAAAGAATTTGCCTAACATATGCATAATAACCCTGCAGAAAACGTCTAAATATATATCACTGTAGGAACTATACTTCCTGCAATGACGAGGATGCTGACTGGCTCAGGTGGCAGACTGGATCGGCATGCCACCCCACTGCTATACTTGTCAATGTGCTTGAGGCAGGCATCCTTTTAAGAGTCCAGCATATTCGGCCTGTCAGTGTTGCCACTTACACTGACAGGCAGCTTACAGCGCACGGGTTGCGTGTCAGCGCTGCGTGGTATGCGGCGTGGCTCTCTGTACGCTACACCACGTGTGCTGACGACTTTGTGATCGCTGCTCATTCCTACGACGGCTCACAGGCTTCTGTCCGCCAACCTATACCGGAGTTGACCAGTGTCCATCATTGCCACCGCACACCTCTCTGGGTAACAGTCTACCCTGCATACTGATACCCGGGGGTAGTGTGTATATATGATGCAACACAATGTTGATGCATACAGCATGTCAAGAAATAGTAGCAATATATATTGTATAAAGACAGCTGTCAGTTATAGACAGAGGAAAAAAAGAATTTGTTGGGTCAGGACTTGCACGGGCAAAGGAAGTAGACATCACAGATGGTTTCAAGAAGGAAGTTCCAGCCTGTGGGAAGCAGCTTAGTGAAATGAGCGACCTCCCGCTGAGAAGGTTGACTGGAGCCTTCGGCAGAAAGCCTTGGTTTCTAGAGTGGAGGGTGCACGGAGATGAGTAGAGTGAATTGAGCGGAGAGCGGTATGTAGAGGGGAGTCCGTGGAGGACCTTGAAGAACATTGCGATCTTGAAATTAATCCAGGATTGGCTTGGGAGTTAGTGGAAGGATTTGAGTTTTGCAGCATACCTGAGCGATGTAGGAAGGGAATTTTGCCCGAGTGCTACGTATGTAATGATCGTTTCGGCGATTAGATTATTAATGGTATGATCAATGTCATGGATTAAACCACACACGTGTCAGAATGACTTATTGATTATATATGCAATGTATATGTAAATTATATCCTAATGTTGTATT
Source organism: Geotria australis (assembly GCA_036362915.1). Lineage (NCBI taxonomy): Eukaryota > Metazoa > Chordata > Hyperoartia > Petromyzontiformes > Geotriidae > Geotria > Geotria australis. The sequence goes on from JAZEWU010000005.1 coordinate 763,610, forward strand.
TACGCTACCAGAGTGAGCAACACAATACAGACAAAACAAATGGGAAACAATGTGTGAGATTTAAAAAACAAGGGAAAACTTTGATTCTTGGATAGGACTGCTACCACGAATCATAACAATTTATCGAGTCAGTGCACGGGTGGGTGTGAATCGTTACATGCTCGTTAGGTCCGTAACACCACACGGAAGCGGTGTGGTCTGTCATTCAATGCACATTTTTTCCCCCTCTCATGTAGAACCTTGGCAAGCCGATGGACACTGAACAGACATGTGCGTTCTGCAAGTAAGCAAAGCTGTGTCGATGTTTCTGCAACCCTATCCAGCACATCGCAAAGCAAATGTTGTCCGGATGGAGTGAGGAGACCCGAATTGAGAAGCCAGATAATGACGACCCATTATGGTACAAGCAGCAGTCATGTTACCTTGGCCACAACCTTTATCAGTCGTGTCAGAAATGCTATATTTGGAACAGACTTGTGAACTAATGCTATATTTGTAACAGACTTGTGCAGCGCTTTGTGATCCTCGGGTGAAAAGCGCTATATAAATGCTATTATTATTATTATAGCCAGAGAAGGGGGAGAAGACATGTGAAAACCTCAAGAGCCATAAACTGGCTAAGATAATGGTGCCACAGGTGTAAGGTCTGGATCCGTCCATAGCCTGCTATGAGTGGACTGAGACTTGCTCTCAAGAGCTGCTCTTTATGGATAGCCATGTTGAGTGTTCCTCTCTCCTTTGCAATGTTTCACCTCCCACGTTGGAGGCATCATCAGGCTTCTGACTGGTTTAGCTGAAATAAGTTGTTTTATAGCTCTCTTTCAGCTATCCGAAAAGAGCGGCTCTGAAGAGCAATTCTCATACATCGAGCCATGAAAACCTACATCAATACATACGAGTGGACTATACAAAAAGGTAACATTTAACGCAGAATCTACCCAGTGGCACTGCGGTTAGACTGCTTGACGCGACGAAGGTTGAGAGATAAAATCCTCGTAGGAGGTCGACTCACCCTATAACATCCCTGATACGAACCACTGCTTTGGAAGTCGAGTCATCCTATGGAGAGGCTGTCACTGGAAAGTGAAACTCACACCTCGACCCGCGGGAACGAGGGTCACCACGACACGCACGTGGGCACGTTGGCAATGACTCGTAAACACAAACTGCTTTTCTCATTGGTCATCTCAACATCAGTATCAATTTTAAAGTGTACCCTGTAATTATACAGATGGGAACTTAAGTCAACACTGACGCCTTTGAAGGTGTCCTTTAGTTTGTGCAGTCAACTAACAGTGCCACCAACAAGTACGAGAAGCCAGACTTTAACAATAAATGCCGCCAAGCCACGTCAAAGTGTTTATGACGAAAAACCAATATGCATTACGGCTGTGTTTATTATAAACTCAAATGTTTCAGAACACTGCGTATTTGAGACTTTCAAAAACCTAAAATTAATCAACCAAAGAGCCCCACGTTCACTATAAATTAAAACCTGACGCCATTGCAAAGCAAACTGCAATTTGCCAAAAAGCCTATATATTTAAGTTGAATGTATCCTTGATATTGCCTTCCCAATGTACTTTTATCAAGTGCCACACAATATATTCCCAGGGTCACAATGGCTAACATGCTTAGCTCAATGTGTAGCCTGAAATTTGATAAGGATCCCAGCTTAAGCGGACTTTACAACATTATAAGCTGGGGTGATTGCGGAAGTCTCTCAAGGCCTAGTCGCGTTATACGGCGTTCATTTACAAGCTTAAATGGACCTCTTTAGTTGATGAGCTAGGAATCTTGTTCATCTACAAGCTTCCAGCTGATGGCACAGCGGGTGGTACTTGATGCCTGCCTTTGAGCCCCGTGAAGGAATTAGGGGAGTAAAGAGAAAAAAAGCTGGCACGTTCAACTTAATCTAAAGAAAACACCCAAAAAATGTTAAATAGTTGTCTTTCTCTGGGGTAAAATGCTGCAGGTGATTACTCACAATCTATTATTTTCACAAGCCATCTGTCCTTCCGCAACATTAAAAAAAGCAATGTCCTCTGGAGCCGAGCCCTTTTGGCGAGCGTTCCTCCTCAGCAAAGGGCCTCCTCGGGCGATGCCGCGGCTAAACGTCAGAGCACCCTCGGAATAAATTGCTTATTGCAGCAAGCTTCTGTGCAATCAATTTTTTTTTTGCACGACACTCTTTAATGAGTTTTCCAATTGCCAAAAAGAACTCTATTTCATTTACTGTCACACAAAAACCGGACCGGAGGGACAGAACCCCTTCACCTGCCTGCCCGCACGAACGAGACAGTTGGCCTTTATTTGCATTGTTCAGACGTGCTGCCTTTGGGCCTCCCTACATCATCGGGGTTTCGTAATTTATAAACTTCACGCATTGCTGCCCGTGATACACTTGCAGTTCTGCCCAACGACTTAAATCCAAAAAGTTCAAGACATGTGAATAAACCAAGTTTGTAACTTTAATAGACTATTCGTTTAGATATAACGGACACTACCTGCATAGTGCTGTGCTTAGGAGACATTATTTAAACAATCCTTTTCACTGTGTGGAATCGCTCCACCAATCTGTTGAAGAAATTTCAAGTTTAAAGATTATTTTGTTTAACCAGGTGAGAACGCAAGAGACCAGGGTAGTCTCTGTTTCAAGAGTGACCTGGGTCACCAAAATCACAAAAGCAATAAAATAAAATACGGCAATGAAGCACACAAAAATTGGAGCAAAAACAACTCGATTCGTTTTAAAAGTAACTGCAAAAACACTGCTACCTCCTGAAAAACTCTCTCAAAGGCTCTTTTTCAAATTAGCCGAGTGGCTAGAGTACACTAAACAGTGACCTGCCAAGTATAACAAGAACATAGCTAAGGGTAGTCATCAAAAAATGCAACTGGGAGTGAAACCCATATTTTTCCTACAGATCCACTGACAGCATTGGTAGCCAAGCAGGGATTGTGAACCAACAGTTATTTTAAGATAGAAACTGAAGTATTTGGGATGAGTGTATGTGAATGATAAGAATTTGTCTACAGGTTTATGCTCTAACTTGGTAATTATTTGGGTGATATCCTTTGTTTAGAAAAGCAGTTTACGTTTAATATTCCGTTTTGCTCCTGTCCTGGGATATTTGCTTTCGTAATGGAATTTCTCAACCTGTTTTCTGTACCCTTCATATTCATGCCAGGTCGTCCTTGAAAAAGGAGACTTATTGAGCCTCGTCTAGAACACGTCGTTTCAAACGGCTCTCACGCGGTTAAATAAAAGCAACTACCATCCTTGAGAATTGCTCTTTATAGCCGTTCTTCCAGGAAAGCCGTGTCGGGTTATCCCTATCTCTCGTTCGCAACGTTCAGAGGTAAGACGCCTCGAAGGAAAGATAATTAACACTCAACACGGCTGTCTCGAAAGAACCGCTACGGAGAGCAATTCTCCGCATACATAGAGCTGTGAAAACGTATCTCAGTACTACGGTAATTCTCACTTATAGCACGTGTGGAAGAGTAGATCAATATAGTTTGCTGCGGGCCTCTCTAGAGCTCACTCTAGTCGAGGCCCTTCTACGGCAGTGGTGATAGCGAGAACATTCACGGGTTGCACTTTTACTTTTTAACGATCATTTCCAATAAAGAGCGTAAAGGGGGCAACATCAGCACGTGCTCGAGACACCACAGGAAAGGCGGTCCCACGATTTTCATAGGAAACAGGTAGCATACGGGAAATGATGCCTTACCTTGGCCATCTGTGCCTGCACACCATTGGCCTTGAGGGCTGACACTGCCTTCTGGGCCGCGGCCGGGCTGTCGAAATCCACAAAGCCGTAGCCTGCGGTGACACGGCGACAACATTGGGAACAAAGTCGTACACGCACATTATTAATAAGTCAGGGCCTGTTTTCTACAAGCACCACTGAGTGTATGTGTGTGTGTGTTCTACTCAAAAGAGGAAGTCACCAAGCAGTGCAATAGAGGCACTCCTTGGCGCAGACACCGAGCGCAGTCGGGTAGGTCACAGCGACCCAATAATGGCATGCACTTCATCCGTATCGCATCAAAACCATATGCAGACGCTCGGATATTTACTAACACATCTGCGGTATTTCATATCAAAAGCCTCGATCATTCCATTTTCATACATTAACTTTGTTCAAACGTCATTGGAGTTATATTTCATATACTTTTTTCCTCCTCCCCAATGTTAAGCAAACTGTCATCGAGTTGGTGCCCTGCACACGTACAAGCAAGAATTATGCCAGAAAAAAAACGTTCTCTAAAGAATTTTCAAAAGGGCTTGTGGAATATGTTCACGGGACAGTGACACACACACACATTATGCTTGTTACTTCTGGCAGGAAAGAAGCGTTCCAAACACAACGGCACATCGATCAAAATTACCAATCCATACCCGTCAATTAAACAGCCAATTGCAATAAAAAAATAAGGCTGAAACGTCGTGAAGGAGAGAGGAAAAACGCTCGCCACAGCTATCCCGAAAGAACAGCTCTCATACACAGTCATGAAAACCGACACCAATATATATATAAAAAAAAACGTTGTTCCCAAAGCTGACATTCATAGAACAAGAAAAGAAAAGACTGCAAGTTATATCGAATGACTAGCCAGGGACGTTGTTTTAATTGGTTAACAAGTTTCAACCAAAATACCCTTTTGTTCCTGTATAAACATGAATTGTAGCTGAACTGCACAGTTAAAAGGCATGATAATTGTCTTTGCTTTAATCTTCCTTCATGAGCATCTCACCACATTAGAGAGTCAAAGAGGCTGGACAGCCTTGCCATACTGACAATCAAGTCTGATCAAATTGAAATGGTACGTTCTGCGCATTTACACAATTACCAGCAATTTCCGAAAGCATCATTAGTTCCGTAATGGGCTTCAACAGCAATGGCCTTTTGATCCAAGACACTCATTTGCCGGTGGAGAGGAGGCCAATCACGCTGGGCCAGACATCCACCTGATAGTGCGGCTGGCCTGCCTTGGGGCACTTACAGGCATGGGATGGCAATTACAGTAAGATGTGGCCTGGACAATGATGAATATGTGAAATGTTTCCGAATAAAAGAATTGATGAGGATTAGCCTTGAGGGATTCAGCCTAAGATTGCTTCATCTATGGCTATGACAATGGAATACTTATTGTCATGATTGTATTACATTCAACACACACAGAGCCACACACAAACAGGCAAATAAATATATAAAGTAATATAATGTATGAAGTGTATTTTAACTTTTATGTTTTAATCGCTCAAAAAGATAGCTCAACCAAGAACTGAAAAATTGATTAGCTGCTCTTCAAATGCCAAACCGGCTGACGTTCATCTGCAGAATGTTGAGCTCGCGAGTGGAACATTGCGTGCGTGGCCGAGATAATTTATCTTGTATCCTCATTCGGAACGTATTGGTGTATAATAAGACCTTGTGCTTAAAAAAACCCAATCATAATCATAGCGTGCAAATACAGTGCGACGTATTATTTAACGTGACATAAATTAACATTTTAACGACGTTAAAGAATGACATTCCAAAGGTCAGCAGATGGAGAGTCTGTTCGAGATGTGAGTTGGTGGTGTGCACCCAACTTAGGGGTTACGATTAAAATCACTGTAATTTCCCAATATGCCATTTCAGTTTATGACGTGTGTCTTTGAATAATATAATGTACAATCGTGTTTCTTTTTATTGGGGTTGGGAAAGGGGGAGAAACCTTTGTGTTTTTTTAATGGACACATTGACCACTGTTATTTGCACATAAGCCCTTTCCTTTACAAGAATGATCACATCAGCAAGTTCGCAGAATGTTTGGTTTCAGTCAGAACCAATTCAGCGAAACTTAAAATTTCTCTGAAAGCACTTCACTATTCAGGGGTAGTGATAAACATTTAATAAATCCCTTTTTTTAAGGGTTTTTTTGGAATGCAATGGTTTCCATTTCACGTACATCACAAGCAGGCCTTTTAGATAAAATTATTTGTCATTTCATACATTCTGAAGTGTCGTACTGAAGGCTCAATTTTGGAATACTACATTTTATAAACCATTGTGTATATTAATCATCTCCCACCATCAGGTATGATCAATCCACTGTTGGATGAATGCCTCCCCAAGCCATTGTCATCTCTCATGGTCCTGCAATGAAACATTTTATCGAGCAACTGCGCACAAGCTGATCTCATTGCTCTGCCTCTGTGGCGAACGTCCCATTGGACATGATCCTTCCTTAGGCTGTCACTCGATCTTTAGTCTCAACCACCGGCCAAAATCCCTTACTGCGGAATGTCCTGCCCAATACCACTTAATTTTATCACCCCTCAACCCGATGTAGCTTTACTTGCGTAGGTTCTCTAATTCATGTGTTTCTCTTTCTATCGCTTAGTGAAATGCCAAGCATGCATGCCTCCATGCTTACCATGTGTATGTTACACGGTGGAGAGTGTGGAAAGAGAACGTACTTTGTGGGTATAAATTCCGCTCAGGGCTTAGAAGCAATGATGTGCACGCCATGTAGATAATGCACTTGTGTAAAGAAAATGATTGGCTCTGGACCAATGAGTATCGAAAGGGAACATTTTCAGAAAGCATGTAATACCCTCTCACCAAAATGTCCATAAAGCCACAAGTTCTTTATCGGAAACGATATTCTGTGAAAAAAACAGCTGTGATGTGGTTTTGACGCTAACTGAAACTGTGGGTTTCCAAATCTTGAAGTAATGCATGTTGCGCACACAAGCGGTGCAGTTTTCTGACATATTGGAAAGGTGCCTGACAGCCTCTGTCAGCGTTTTAAAGCTGAGAAATGTTTGAAAGGCCTGTCTTCCTATTTGTAAATGTAGTCGAAGTATACAGCCCATCTTGAATCAACCCAGAGCCGATGTTAGCATCTCATCTAATTCAAAACACTGTAAAGTTTTACTACGAGCTGCATATGAGTCGTACATTTTCCTGTCCCTAAGTGAGAATATAAATGTTTAGATACTATAGTGGATTTTTTAAAACTTTAATTTACCTGTATAGTGCAGAATTGGCAGTTAAAAAGTCTGCCAATCAGTGCGCTCGCCAATGGGTCAACTTGCATGGGGTTGACATTTTTATTTCAGCAGCCACCCGGTAACTTCAATAATAAAGGTTTATTTAACATTGACGTAGGCAGCGCGTAGGCAGCGCACAAACAGCGCACTGAACTGCATCAATGGGAAGTGGCAGGGTAAGTGGCAAATCGCGAATTAAAGAGAGAACGCTGCAGGTAAATGAATACCGAACAAAACACCTCAGTCGCACATACAGTAATGAACCTGCCGTCTCCTAAATAAATCAACAACTTTAAAAACCAAATAACGGCACTGCTAAAAAATTATGGCATGTAAATGATTATAGTGCAATGAGAGGCTGCAAGCATCGGCTACGTCGTGTAGAATTGCTCATTTAAAGTGGATGGTAAAATACCCTATTGACATCGTCATTTGTAAATCGGAGACAACGTGTGCTGGTTTCCCAGTGTTTTTCTTAATTCTGAACATTGCTGTGGTTGTCTGCGGGGAACGACTGATCCCCATGACTGATCCCCAGAGTACAGATGTGGAATGTTCATCGCTGCCCCGGGTGCATGTATTTAGATGAGCATGGCCCATTCTTGAGTGAGCAGGCAAAAACTGATTTATGTTTTTATATTTTTCAGTGTAAAACATAAAAAATTGCCCCTAAGTAAATAACATTCCCGGGCACGCCTTGCAAAATGATCGCAACAAGTACCGTTCTCACACGGTTGAGTAAAGGCCAATTATATAAGAGATCGATATTTCAGTAAAGAATGACCTGCATTCAGATTATTTAACTATTTAAATACAGTATATGTATTTAAGGCGGAAACGGTGGTGCGGTGGCTAGTGCAGCGCTCTAAACTCGGTGACCTGTGTTTGATACTTGGCCATGGCTAACATCAGAAGCCAGTGAGAAATCATAACCTGTAACACCAGGACCTGAATTGACCACCATGATGAAGTACTGTTTAAACAACTCTCCATTGGTGGATTGTGAATATCATAAATTAATTGTAAATGTACACAGCAGTGTGCGGGGGTATATTGTGTACACGGTGCGTGTACATTGACTGTATAAATATATCAGTTTTCAGTGAACACGGTCTCGCTGCCAGCTTGATGCACGCGGGCAAGGGCTTAAATTCACCAACGAGCCAGTGCCTTCGGCGGCAGGCGAAGCATGCCGAGTACTGTGGCTATTTTAATTATGTTCTTTTAAATCACGACGTGTCTGGAACTACGTCCAAATCCATCGTACGCATCATTTGCGCATATTCGTGTGTATTAAAAGAATGTGTTTCTGATTTCAAACGCCCTCTGATGTCGTCACCACCTTCATCCGCTCGTGAATTCAGCGCAGCGTGTGGCACGGTGCCAGCGTGACCACTGCCCCCCATGCCAAAGCCGCTGGGCTGAGTTGTATGTGACGTAGGTCTTTTGCAGCGGTTGACGCAGTTTCATGACAAGTCAAATGACGCACTGGAAGCCAGAGGAACCTGTTTTTGCATTGGCGGTGTCATTACCCTTAGCATTTTGCCAAGAGGGATCAACAGCTGATGTTTAATTAATATTGTTATTTTCGTTTGTTTGTTTTGTTTCATCGGTTAGCAACGGGAATACTACACTGACTACTGTGAACTGAATGTTACTGTAATTGGAACGATTGTCAACAGAGGACTGACGAGCTCTCTGTGCTTTAGAAACGGGTACCACCTTATAAAACATCAACAGTGATTGTCTAATGCAAATAAATGTGGGATTTCCACTCCTGCCTCCGTTGTCCACGGAGATGAGCGCGACCCACCACGCTTGTTTTGTGATGGACACATTGGTTTTGGACTTTAACACATCGGCCTATGTGATAATGTATTGGTGTCATTGAATGCAGTAATCACCGATTATTTGTAATAATTGCTCGAGCTGCAAGTAGGCCTGAATATGAATTGAAGCTTTTTAAATTTAATTACGGCATTCCGAAAAACACGTTCGTGTCAATTTACACGCGCCTGTGTGTACACAATGCAAATTAAACAACATTTGAGACAATCACTGACACACTTGTAATTCACTTGCTTCGAGCTTGTTTTGACTTGGGGCAAAACCCATTAAAAACAGAAGTACTTAATTACCCTTCATTATCCCCATGTTACCTGGATCCACAAATGAAACACGATTCATCAGCTGAGGCCTGCTGCTGTTATTAATTTTGCGTTTCCCGTATTAAATGCAACCTAAACTGCCGCCATGGGTCTCGGGAGGCAACTCATTCCCCCCTAAAGCATCTGCGCGTCTTCCATTACCGACTGAGCACTGCTGTGATTTCATTAAAGCCAGTCGTCTTGCTAGTTTTTAATGCTTTCGTTCACCATTTAAATACTGCAGCCTCCGTCGTCCGTGTATTCAGTCTTCAACGCATCGTCCTGGGTTTCCTCGCCGAGGAATTAGGAGCAACGCAAACTTTTGCTTGCGCCAACTGACGTGCGCGTGATAAGCTTAATCACACTTAAAGTACTGCAGCAAAGTCTCTCTTATAAATATTGTGCAGTAGGGTTTTCCATAATTGATTTTTAATGAAAAAAAACAACAGTTATTTTGTGCCGGTATGCAGGACAGTTAAAATTCATGTAGAGCGAGCAAAACATTCCCATAAACCGAATTGCGAGCGTGTCCACCACGCACGATTTTAAAACGTGAATGACCGAAGGGCCAATGAACGGAATGTCTCCAGTAGCTTTTGGCTCCATGCATTGTTGTTGAAATAAGCGGCTATATTTGGGTGTCGTGTAGAATGCGGGCCCACCCATTCCAGTCGGCTGGGCAGGAAAACGGTCTCCACCCAGTCTCTCGAAAACCAACATTTATTCACCTCCGCGGTAAGAACAGCCCTGTGGCTCTTAACTGGCTAAACATGCGAATGGCTGCAATGCCCATATTGTGCGTTTGACTGCAGGGCGAAAGCTGCCTCCTACAGCAGGGTATTTGAGACCGTAGGTTCGCACTGGATTAATGGAACGGATGAGAACATGTCCGCATATCACCTCCTCGTGACAGCTTATCCGAAGCGGTGCAGTTCCCCACAATTCACTCCCACATGCACAAGTATTTCCTGTCAAGCCACTGCTGGATGAGGGGCCTCTCTACCCCATGTGAAGAGTGGGGGCTGTTTGACCGTACTTCAGTGTAGCTTGGTACAGATGGGTAGTATAGACGTTGGGAGCATAGTGCAGTACAACAGTGGGTTTTTATGCACATAGCCCCGTGTCAGCCCCGCGTCAGGCCACAATACCTGTTTTATATATTGTGGTCAATCAGTCCCAACCCCTGGCTTCCCTCAAGGCTTGTACATGTGAAATATTAGATAGAGTGTGAAAGCCGGCTCAATAATCACGTCCCATGTTTAATCACTCGCTGGAAATTACAAATGCATGTTTTATGCAAATGCTGGCAACACAGGGGATAGTTTAAGTATATTTAAATGGTTTACATAAACTTCTATCATTCTCATGCAATTTTTCACTTGCATACTTTAAAATACACTTCAAAAAAGTGTATTTTAAAGTAACCAAAAAAAAACCCCCGAAAAAAAATGCTGATTTTCCGTGCTCTGTTGTTGCTGACATGTCGTTCTCTCTGCAGCTTTGTGTAGCGCTTTGTGACCCTCGGGTGAAAGGCGCTATATAAATGCTATTATTATAACTTTAATGTTTTGTAGTGTGCTAGATTGTACGATATTCGTATGGACAAACTGTTTCTTTGCAAGCGACTAACTACTAACTTTTTTACTCTCAAATTTTATTTTACAGTTATCCCTGTCACTTATTTAGGTCTCCCTTGCAGAGCCTAAATGGATCTGATTTATATGGCTGCAAAAATCACGTTTTTATCGTTCTTCCGTGAGGGAAAATGCAAACGCATCAGAATAAAACATATGCTTTTTTCTACCAGAAAATGGAAGAAACTGCATTTTCACCAACACAATGTGGCCCGCTGTCTAAGTGGGCTCTCTCACCAACACTCAGTGGCCAAAGGTATTGCAACAGCATTGCTGTAAATTGTCTAGAAAGTAAACCATTCCAAATATATGCCCAATCAAGGAAGCCGAGCTGAAAGACAACGATGTCCAGAGGCTGACCATCGTGCTTCGAAGAATCGCAAAGAAGAAGAAGGAAGCATGGGCCATTGCTCTTTTTGACCGAGTAATAAGACAGTCAGTGTTGAAAATTCTGCATTTCTTTGGTATAACTATTCTTTTCCATCGGACAATCAATGTTGTTTTCCACACAG
>JAZEWU010000005.1:775053-817403 GCA_036362915.1 Geotria australis
TCGTTGGTTGTCTGAAAACATTTTACAATTATTTTTCAACGACCATGTTTCTCATCCTTCTGTCCTCACAGGAAATGTGCAGAGATTGGGAACATTAGGAGCATTGGACTTTTATTTTCATTTCGAAATTCAGTTTTTCCAAGGTATTCATTTGCTTCCTCGTTTTGATCCCAATCCATCCTTCGCAAAACTGCCCCACGTGTATAGATTACGCATTTGCTAGCGACAAATATATCTTGGCCACATGGCAGTGTTTAATGGCATAGATCATGGCCACTTCACGGTGTTTAATGGAATAAATGCATTTACCGTAAAACTGATAAAAAGGTGAAGCTTCATGCGGCGTGAATTCAAGGCGGCGCTGTCTTTCGGTTTACCGATTGAATAAACTCGTTTGGGACAATTCCATTAACTGTGTAGAGGTCATTTAGGGAAGAGTGTATTTTGTTCAGAGAAGCTTTAACCTCTCCACCTTGGCTCGTCCATACAGCCGTGAATTGCGCACACACGGTTGGCAGCCGGTACAATATACCCTCTGCAATAACAACGGACGTTCCGTTATTGTTTCCATAACATCGACGCTACTGGTTACGGTTTCAGGTCCATTTGTTGAGCATAGCCCTCAGCAATAGGTGTTCCGCGTATTCAACTCTCCAGCATCTAATATATGAAGTTAATAGATCAACTATTAATGTACAAACGGTGCCAGGTGTTGGGGGGGTGCACGGCCGAAAGCATGTGAGAGACGTCCATGTGCAGGCACTGGGAGGTGGCACAAGCAAGAAGGTTGTTAACCCACCTGCTGCTTTACCTAAGAGGGTTTAATCTGGGTACTCTAGTTTCCTGCCACGTGCAAACTATATTTGGCGAAGCAATGAGAGAGCAGGACCCTCGTGAAAATTGAATATCTACAAGAGAACCATTATACCCTCGCAGCTGCGTGGACGAAATATTAAAATACTGTTTACATGAGGCACTAAGCGCAATGCTCTCACTGCATAAATAATTGGCAAAGATACAACAATAACATGTGAAATGATAATTGTGGTAGTTGAGGTGGCAAAACCTCCTACAAAGCAATTAAAAGCTGGTGACATTTTGCGTTAAGATTGTGCTAATATGTGGAGAGCCAGTTTACAAATAAGAACTATGTAGCTCCTAATTAAAGCAGCCAGCACATTTTGAAGTCCCAACTTCATTAAGCAAAGCCATCAGACAGAAACAGTTTTGGCAAGGCGAGGAAAAGCAGACATTCCATTAAAACCTTGCCTCAATTGATTACCACTAAAACGTCGTCACTGTGATTGCATGGCTGCGCTTTGACATAATTAGCACTGATTACACGGTAAAGCAGTTTCATTTTGCAGCTCAGCTGCATATATAAGCATAACTTTTCTCGGTAAGTCCATCAGAGCAAAAGTCACGGTTGGGTTTGCAAAAAGGAGGGGGGGTTCCCACATTTTACAGAATCTGTTGCGATAAGATTACTCCAACTTTCTGGACGAAGTAAAATTCCCGAATTTACAAACTAACGTCAAACTTTGCACATTGCCAAAACATTATTCGGGGGGAAAAAAACCCACCACTACTTTGCTTTGTATAATGCCAGGAAATATTTTGCGTGCAATTTCAGTAGAAAATTACCCTCCGCGTTTCAATGCGGTAGAGTATTCGCGAGGCAGGAGAACGCTCCGTTGGAACATGTGCTTATCAGCGATTTCGGTTTCTCCTTGTAGATCGTCTCGACGGCTTTACACAAATACGTGGTGTCGGCGATGCTGGAGCACTGTATCTGCACATTCCGCCAACAGATGGAACACAGAGTGCGGCGTCGCTTCGCTCGGAGAACGAGGATAAATGAGCTCCGTGTACTTTTTTGTTCCTTGGTGCACGTTGACAAAACCCAGTCTTTTTCTCGCGTGTCTCGGCCAAATTAACCACTCTGTCCACGACAAACACGTAACGGATTCCCCCTTCGCGAAGGCCCTTTCTTCGCGAGTTCAATTCAGGTGCGCGGTGATGTCCGTCCGCCGCACACCTTCTTCATTACCGGTGGCAGGATGATCTAATAGAGAACAGCTGAACGCTCACTGCGTACCGGCTGCATTTCAATTAACTCTGCTGTCCACAATGGCACCGAGACATTTTTTAAAACACAGCGCGGACCGTGCCGCTCGCCTGAAGTGAACCCACGGCCCGCTGCTGCCCATTACGTAAAGGGTAATCTTAAAATTGGCGCTTTAGCACTCGCACTCGTTCCGCAACAATTGCATTAAATCCACTGCAGCGTTTCAGACGTCTCTCCCACGGCGATGCGTGATGGCGGGTCGTCGTGGTGTGAGCAGTGAATAGGGTTGCCACCTCTGAGGTACAAAAACCCCCCATTAATGTCATGGGAAGAAGAATATCTCACTTTACCGGAAGAGAGGATAACTAGGTGTGAATGTAGCTGCCTTCAGGAGTATATTATTACCAACTGGACAAAAAGCTGGGACTCCAAGTGTCTCAGAAGGACTTACAGTTTTCCTGGGATAGCTACCTGAACGACGATAATTCTAGAAAAAAGTCAGAATGGGTGGAAGCTAGAAGTATGTTTGATTTTCCAGAAAGAGCTCCGAAGCCCCTAAAATTAAATGATGTCTGTTTTGTCCATGCACCTCACGCGGGTGGAAAGCCTATGCCTAGCTATTACTATTGCTATAGAGTGAGGACATCTGAATTTAATCCGATTACCCTTCACTATTTTATCAAGGGTTTACTGAAGGTCAAGAGTCAAGTTTAACGTGTCTCGAAGTGTAAATTAAAGTGCAGGGCTTCCGTCTCTCTGTAGATGGTCCTCAACCAGCGATGGAAATTCGACATTGCTGTAACTGGGACCAAGTAATGACATGATGCTTTACAAAAACTGGCACTCGTTTTGTTGACGCTCAAGAGATGATGTGTTGGCCAGACGCTAACTAGGATTTGAACTCGCAGCCTTGCGGTGGCGAATTGAGCACCAAATGTTCCTGTCATTTATCATATAGCTCCACATTTCAGCATTAGTCATTTTTTTAAACCCCTTTCCACAAATGTTATGGAAAGTTCCTGTTTGCTTGTAAAACAGCAAAGTAGGTCACAAAGACTACTGAAAAATACGCTTCCAAATACCTATTTGTACGACACAAATATTAACATATAACTTTTAGACTTTTTCTCCCACCAAATTAAATGTTGTTTTTGCACATTATTTTATTTTCCATTTACCACAGATTGAATCTTGTGAGGAAAAAAATCGTGGCAGAATTTCGTCCAAATGGTTTTAATGTGGATACGTTTCATCTGTAAAATAAACCAGTTGTTGTTTTAGCAAACCCAAGCCTTGCCTCCCACAACACCCACTGTGCATAACATACCATCCCTGCTCCCAGCCCCACCGTAACCCTAGATTCGCCCAGAAACAAACAGTAACCGGAAGTTCCCAGCCATTTACAAGTGGCAGTTAAAGCGACTGTTTACTGGAAATCACGCAATCTGGGAGCCAGGCAGACGCCAAAGCCACGGCGCCTACGTCACCGCGTGAAGGAAACGTCCACCCCTGGACATATTTTTTGCAAATCACATTTTAAAAATAACATGGAGTAATAACAGTAATAACGATACGAATAATATATTGACAGTTATGGCAATACTGTTCTCTGTTTTCTTTGCTTCATACTTGCAATGGCCACTCACTGCTGCGGGTGAACGCTTATTATTATGTTCCGAAGGCATGGTAGCGATTAGAAAGTCATTGCAAATCCCGGGTGGCGATTAATTCGGCCAATCATCACCATGCCTGCAGTACTTATAAAATGAGTGCCATACTGTGGAAAAGCAAGGGTGTTGTCACGCGTAGAGACTGGCTCCCACCAAGGGAATGTGGATTTTTTTTTTGCCATCGGCTCATGGCCTCCAAATGGGATGGGTGCAGAGACGTAGTCATCGAGCTTAAAGACTTTGAGCGTTTCCTTTCTTTAAAGTACATTTACATATATATCTAAAACGTGCTAGCTACATACTACACCAAGGGTGACTTATTATTTAATCTTCCAAAACAATGTGGCCACAGTTAATGAAGACCTATATGATAAATCATGGGCAACTGCGGTGTAGCTATCGAGTGTGCAGGGAGTGCAACTCTACTGAGGCCTATTAATATGAAAAAATACTATAACATATGTAAACTTGGAATGTTGATTAATTAAATTAGAATGCATGGTTGTGAATAGATCGTCGTGCTTAATACTGTAATAGACAAAGCTGCAAGGCTAAAAAGCCACTGAGGTGTCAAAGCGATCCTTCAATTAACGCAATAGTTGCATTTATTTGCAAAACCAAAATGTGTTAAACGCTGACAAACAGAAGAAGACCGGACACGTCCCAGTTGTGAGGCTCCGGCCGCGTTGCACGCCACGACGACAGACAAATCAAAAGCGTAAGCGCCACCTCATAAACCTGTCAGGTGTTCGCGCAGACGCGCACAAATATTGACACGTCCCAACTCCACCTCGCGATCCTCGCTCTTCCCCTCTTCCAGGACACGCGCACGAGAAGGGCACCCCTCGTATCCGACACGGGCGCTTTAACGCTCTAACGAGCACCTTCGAGCGCACGCTAATTTTCCCATCCCGCCTCCGCTCCGCGTGCAAATTGCATCACCGCTGCCTCGCCGCCTTCCACCCCCCCCTCTCAGAGTCAATGAAACCTGACGCAGCGAGAGGCACGGTGAGGTGCCGTGGCGAGCGGCACACGCACTCACACACACCTTCAGACGCAGGCTCGCTCACTCGAAGACTGTCTCGGGGGTTTGCCGGAGAGTTGTTTGGCCTGTCACCGGGACCTGCTAACGTCTTCAATATCTTCGGCTTCGTGAGAAATGAGTTGAAATGAACGGGGTGGAAAAAGAATAGCGAACGGTCTTTTGACCAAAGGTGCCATCTTTGAATTGATGAGAATTATACGGTGTGCGGAAAGATGCGGTGGTAACGGCATTGAGCGGTGAAAAAAAATGTTGAAGGTATTCTTGGAACTGCACATGGGAGTCTTCATTATCGTTTGTTAAAAACACATGATAATTATGCCTTAATGTAAGGAGAATTGGACTGCTAGAAGTTCGGAGTTAATGTTACAAGTAACAATGTGGTTCATGAACAGAGGCAATATTTGAATAATAATTTCCACAGCAATGCATGCGACATATCTATTTTCCAGCCTACCATTTCTGACATTAAAATCAAATCATTTAAGATGTTGCTGTTAAAAAAATACCAATTTAAAACAATATACACCTGAAAATCAAACACAAAGCCTGAAAGAGAACGCAATAATTTTTATAGAGCATAAAAACTTCGCATTAACTTGATGACATTAGGTAGCCGTAACACTAATGCTGATGCAACTGAAAAGTTTGAAAACCCAAGTAACCATTACCTTTGTAATTGCACCTTTTTTTTCCCATCTCGACCTCTCGATTTATATCCGGCGAGTTCGCGCTTCGATGCCTCCTATTTCTGTATAATGTTATTGCCGTCAGGAAACCACTTTTGCAGATGACAGCCAATCCCTCATTATCAGTGAAACGAGGCCATGCGCTCCTCACACAAGACGGAGAAGCCAAATAAATCTCCTAACGTCTGCACCGAGGCAGGCTGCTCCAAGGCGGGCTGCATACGCAATGGGTGCCCCCTCCAGCTAGCACACGTACAGTATGACTAACACGCCAAGCCTTGAGACGGGATACTATTATTTGGACGTATTGCACTTCACAAGGCATGGAGGGCACACCTTGGCATGAGCCGCTGCGGCGACAGACACGTCCCAAGCAAGGTGTGCGGCGCAACCGGGATATAAAAGCACTCATTTCACACTTTATATATGTTTCTCATCGAGATGCAATGCCTGCATAAATTATGCACGGTGCTTTGCTCTCAGTAACTCATTGCAGTCACATTTCCGCATCTGATCCGGGCCTGTCACACTGTAAAACACATTAGCCGTTAGCATGACGCCGGGATACTTGAGGAATGGAAGGGGGGTGGGGGGAGGACGGAAAGCACACAAAACTGTAAACTGATGATATGTCAATAAATAAAACATGAATGTCTTATAAATGCATTTTCGTCGAGATTAGACCATTATTTATTTATTGATTTTGAGAAAATGGATGCAAGTGGATGAGAGGCTCCATGGCATAAACCCCAGGCCCTCTTATCGGAGTGGTGTGCTGAAATCTCTGGGGTATCATGTTCGATTTGGCCAAGGGCAGAACCATCACCACTAATTCAGCCCTGGTGCCTTTGGAAGCACCGCACACGCATCGAACTTGACAATCTCGGCACAGTTACCCTTGGACAGAGTCCACAGAACAAATCTGTCCTCAAATTCTGCCAATGAGACTGTGTGGCACCTTCAGCTGTGACAGTCTCACTGTGCATTGGCGGAAGAACAGAAATTTCCAGCTGGTTCAGCAGAGATGTCTCCGTAGGATACGTATGAGATAATTTACCAAACAGTGGGAGAAGTCCCATAGCAGAGTAAGTTTAAAAGCACGCATGACATCTACGCCAGGCATTCAAAGGCAGGAAAGGTTACATTCCTCCTCACCTGTTGGTCAATGTTCAGTATGGACGCGGAGTAGAAAAAAATGTTCTGATGAGAAAAAAAAAGCCTTTTATGGATTATTTTAAAGAACAACACAAGATTACAACATCACTCAAATGGTGAGACCTTCAGATTGTGCACCTGGGCTATGGAACCCCAGATGGAAATCTAAAGCTGTCCGACTGTCCGTGAAGCCAGGCCCGGTGCTCCGCAAAATGTAAAATATTGAGGCATGGGATTATTTTACTTGCTCCAGAATCACGCAAAGGATTATCCATCTATGGCAGCCTGTCATCTCCCTGAATCTGCACCACAAGACCTTCTCAATCAATGCCTCGTGTCACCGCTTGCATTTGGCCTCGGGGAAAAAAAAAAGAGCACCGCGGAGGTGCAATGCCAGCGTTTATAGATGTCATGTCAATGCAAAACTACGCAGCCCTCCCAGGTGCTTTTGAGGCACAGAGTGACAAAACACGTGCACAAAGGACAGCTCAAGGCCATTCAAATGTGCTGCCAGAGATGTTTCTTTGAGTGAAATTCTTAATCTCTAATCTGTCATCGCGCCCGTACATCTACTTGGCAGCACAATGTGCGTGGTTCATTTTGTTAGCGGCACAAAGGCCCAACAGGAACGCATCGTCAACCCCTGCGACACCAGTGCGGTTGTGATCTAAGCATATAAAACACGGTTCTCTGCCTGCCACACACAGTCTTGACAAATGCGACTGTGAAATGATCACATCCGCCGCCTGAGAACCCACAAAAGAATTCACGCGAAGCAAATTGTCGCATTCTTTTCTCTTCGATTGTTATAGCAATAGTTCAAAAGCACTAACCTCCATTCTTGCAACGTTAGAACACGTATGTTAAATGTGCTGTATACGATAATATTTTCATCACAATTAGAGGGCATGTAGCGTTTTGTCTGCTTCAGATTGCTTTCACACACAGACACAGCAGGGGGTGAGACGAAGCAAAACTCATCTTTGTAATTACCGAGCATTAATATTAAGGCAAAATATTCCTTTGTGTCACAAAATAACAAGATGAAGCTGCCACTGAATCGGTGACATGAGGCAGATGCGGTCATTAGCATCTTCCCCCAGCTCTCAAGACCTCCTGCAGACAGCTGATTGGCACCGTCATGGCAGCCAAGGTCATTTTCTTGCTGACATTGGGGGGCGGTTTAATCTGATCTACCATTTATCTGAGGCTTGCTTGCCTTTTAAATGCATGTAATTCACTTTAATTAAGCTCAACTTTGGCCTCAGCAGCACTAAAATGGGCAAAAATTAATCACAAGTTTTAGCCGATGGCAGAGCAGCCGCGGCCTTCGAAGCTGCTGTCACAGGTATCACTGCGTTGACCCCTCTCAACGGCTTTCATTTGCACGGCAATAACTATTCCATTAGAGTACATCACATAATGAGCCGTATTTGAAATTTAAATGGCATTCTTTTTTGCGTGCATTGTCCTGTTTTTGTATCCTTTTGGAAACGTGATATTCAATTGTCCATGACAAAGAAAAAATACTTGAGAGGTAACACCCCGCTGAAACAAAATGTCACCTGAAGTTACTCATTAGCCACATTAAATTAAAAACCTAGACCGGTACATTTCAATTTCTTTTGCACTTTGAAGGTGCAAGTTCCGACAATATATAGAAATTAATAACAGCCCGCTTCCTTCCACGAAGATATATTTATTTTAAGCCTGTACACATTGTGTTAATAAATGAAAACATTTTACAAAGCGAGGAAAATTCTGTTTAACAAAATTAGTTTCCCGGAGCACTTGAGATCAACGGGCTTAACGTGGTAATGCCAAGCAGGTGATTGTCTTAAAACCGTGGTGCATTTTGGCTTTGGCAATGTTTACTCATTTTCAAAACGATGATTCTCAGTGGTGATAGTTTTGACATTTAATGCTGTAGCCAGGCAGAGCCAGGCTACATTTAAACTAGAAATGTTAGCTATGTTTTATAAATGTGAACAGGAAAAGTTTCACTTTTGTAATCTCGTATGTAATGTATTCTAGGCAGCAGCATATTTTGTCATCAAATTTTCAGTAATACCACAGCCGCTCCATACTGCCCAAAAATATACAATCAATCACAGGTTTGCCTGCAACATTTCAGTTGGGCATTGAGGGTAGGGAATAAATACAGTAGGGAGATGCTGTATGCTATGGGAGTTAACTGTAAACAGCTCACTCATGTGTTTATTTTGTTTCATGCTTTATTTACACGTGTTTTTTTTGCCCGTGGGACAATAAAAGAAAACTGCATGCAGTTAAAAAAGAATTAAATTTATCCTATCTCAGACAGCAATGTTGAGTATCAAAAATACATTTCCAGGAGGGTCCTGCATTTCCAGGACGTTTAACCAATTCCTTCTTACGGAGTGTTTCATGTGTGCGAGGACACCAGTGTACATGGAGCATAGCTAAACACAAAGAGGGAAAACCACCCCAATTTCTGCACAGATGGATTCATGAACCGAATTACTCTACTGTCACATCCTGGCCATCTTGCGGCCTAACGGGGTTTGTACATTTTACAAATCTATACGCGATCCATCAACCCATGACTCCGAAACGTTGGTGTGCACCACCATTCCCAGCTACACGTGTAATTTGAAGCGTTCAACGTTGGTGAATGCCCTAGGTTAAATTTCACGACAGATTGTAATGTAATTTTTTTAAGTATTAAAAACAAAGACACATGGTCAAGGAAACTTCTGTGATTTCTTCAGAATGCACGTAACGGACATCTGAGGTCAAATGAATGGCACTATCCTTGAGTGGATGCATGCTTCATCGATCAATTCATTGTTCTTTGTATAACCAGGTAACAGCCCAGGGAGTGTCATTGTTTTTGCAAGACTGCCCTGAGTAATTGCCGTTGCTCAGAAGATTGATGTTTTATAATGTAGTGGCAGGTAATTTAAGAATTTGAGATTTGCTCTATTATACCAGCACACAATGCCTAATCTCTCAAATAACGTCACGGGGACCTCAGAGTTTAGCAAGAACAGCAGCAGCCACAGTGTCTCCTTCCTCAATCGTGCTGCGGGGCTCATTTCCTTTGGCAGATCTGAGCCAGTAGTGGGCATTCCACATTCCTTTTGTGGAACCCAGTGTTCCCATAGAAAAAAGCCATTGCTCAAGTCCCAAAAACTGGTATTAAGGGATGATTGAATGGATCACCCACTGAAAGGCTGACCTGTCTTGATCTGCTCTCTGATATGTTATGGATGCATTATAAATGGATTATGGAAGCATTATAATGGAAGCATTATAATGGATGCACTATAATATAGATGCATTACAAATGTAAGTTGTTGCTGAAGTTGTTGAAATGAACTTGCGATTTGAGTTAAGTCCTCCGCTAATGTCGGCTGGCCATAGGATAATAACAAAAAAGCACCTGGAAAATCGTTGGCTCCACTAGAGACAGAGGCCAATCAAAAATAAACACAAGCTCTGCATTCAAACTATGGTAAAGAAGCCGAGATTTCACACAAGTTGAAATATGTTGGTAAATTAAGTCGCTGGGGAGAAAGAAACCTCAATATTCCAAAGCAAATTAAGTGTTTGCATACATTTAAAACTGGACTTCGATCTAATGCATGCAATATTTTTTCATCAAAATGCAGATACATGCTGTAGAGCTAATTAATGTTGTATATGTGTTGCTTTGAGCTACACAAACTACCGAACATTATTGTAATGCCTATCTACATAAGCCTGAAGGGGTGTTTTACTGAGAGTGGTAATTAAAAATGCAGTTGATGGAAATAACAGGAGATTAAAAAAAGTATTTAACTCTCCTGGACTTGGCAGCGACTCAAGTGTTCACATCTTTGGCAATGGAAAACAAATCAAAGTGTCCCAAACAACAGCCATGTGCATAACAATTCCTCTTAAGAGCTGTTATTTCTGGATAGCTATCTTGCCTCCCACGTTGGAGACATCATCATGCTTCTGAATGATGATGGCAGGCAACATGTTGTGAAGGAGAGAGGAGGAACGCTCACCACGGCTATCCAAAAAGAGCAATTCTCATATATCGAGTTGTAAAACCTACATCAGACCATGTGTGACTCATTCACTCTTTTCTTCATTCATCATATCACACTTGTTATCAGCTGCAGCTTCTAAACAAAACGCCACTGTGCAAATTGTCATTGGAAGAAACCGATGTAAACCAGAAAGTGTGACATTTCACGCTTTAAAAATAACATTCTGATAAGAAGGTTTTTTTCTCTGCCATCTGCAGATCGTTCACATCATTGGAAGTAACTGCTTTGCAACTTTAAAAAAAAGGTGTAATTTCCATTCATAGAAGGATTGTAATGAAGCTGGTAACACAGGCGCCGTCTTCAGTAACGAAGCCTCACCTCCCACCCACTAACACCGTCCGATACAGCATGTGCTGGCGCCACGCTGAATTGCATTGCTGCATTAAAGCATTGCACTTGGTTTAAGATAACAGCACAGAACGCGATGCCACTCACTCCAAGCAGCACATTACTTCTGTGGAGATGGCCCTTTAAAAATTATAGGGCTCCCGACCCTCACAAAACTGATTTCTCTCAGGTTCCGCCTCATA
The DNA here is from genome assembly GCA_036362915.1 of Geotria australis. NCBI lineage: Eukaryota > Metazoa > Chordata > Hyperoartia > Petromyzontiformes > Geotriidae > Geotria > Geotria australis. The sequence goes on from JAZEWU010000005.1 coordinate 786,287, forward strand.
CAGAAACACAGTTTTCATTGCCCGCTCCTGAAAAGCTATTTTAGCACTCGCTACAAGATCACAAAGGTCGTGCCAAATATCTTCGTAATCAAAGATCTAGAAACACAACTGTGAATATACACTGACATATTTTCAAGTGAGGAACTATAATTGATAAGACTGGCATACCTTGCTCTTATTTATCGCTAACAAAACCAGAGATAGGGGAGGGAAATATATATATTGAGCTCAAAGCACCCAAGCTGACCTCCAGAAGAATTTGTTTCACCTTAACAAATGCAGTTGGACAAGGGTAGGCGAGACCGTCTTGGCAAATGAATGCATTAAACACTCCAGATAGGTGCTCAGAAACCAACATTTTAAGTCTAGTAATTTTCAATCCAATTCAATTTCCTTTACTCGAACCAGGTGAGAGCACACAATGTTTCATTTGAAAGGTGGACCAGAGTAGCTATTTAAAGAAGTGACAGTTGTGCTTTGCTCACTTATACTGCAGGTGTGGGTAAGTGGGGCTATGACACTTAGGTTTCAGGAATTAAATTGTCTCGATTCTGGTTTAGCGGTGAGCTCGGAAATCATTAGCCTATTCAGCCACCATATTTCCTTGAACCCAAAGCACAGTATTGCTTGTATGTTTGCTAACTACATCAACCGAAGGACTATTGCCGTAACATTTTAAATTCATCATGTGCAAAGACATTGCGCGTTCTGGTTCTTCCGTAAAATCTTATATATCGCTCTCCTTTGCAGGCAAGTGATGGCCACCGATAAAGGTGCCTTTCACTGATATTTTCATTAATATTAGTCTAGTGGCTCAAAGAGAAAAAAAAACAAAATGCCATAAGACCCCCGCAGATCCTACAAAATAATGAAAGGCAATATCAGAAGCTGCCACGCAGAGCAATACACAAGACTCAAGAGATCACATTATAACGCCAGATGGAGGAAAACACTTTTATACAAACCCACGAGTAAAGACAGACCACTCTTATATCCACAACAAAGAGGCTTCGAGTCCTGTGCTGCATTGAACCTCTGAATGCAGGGCAGGTATGCCAGAGTAATGAAGGCCCTTTCTGTCTTTTGTGTCATAGTAAGAAAACACGAGCTGAACAGTTGTGGAATCCCTAGACGAAAAAATCCATATGACCAGCATCTCAGGCTATGGGTCTTTATAAACAAACAGGAGCAGGCAGTATCATAAAAATATATTGTATTACAAAAAATTAGGTCCTCGGTGCGGATGTCATCATCAATATCACATGTTCATAAAACGTGTGTTTATCTGTGTTTCTGCACAGGCATATTCCCCTATAGGAATAACAGAATTAGAGCGTTGACAAATGTGGTCAAATAAGAACGTGTATGACCTTCGAATGTGGATGAGTACACAAATTCGTATGAAAATGCATGGAGTTATCCAACTCACAAGGCCATATCCATTTGGTGACCTCTAGCACCGACGCATTAATGTATTTTTGCAATAACTACTTGGTTTCCATTATAAGTGACTTTGTATTACTGAGATTAGTTTCCTGCTCTCGCTTTCGTTTGAAAATGAATACACTAGCAGCGATACATGGAAGTCTCGCTAATATTGTACATTATAATCAGCTGAGAGCGCAAATGAAACAATACGTCTCACGGCAGTCCAAAGCTAGGCATAGTCACTTCATGATGTGTCTTTAAACGCTCAAAGCCCGCATTCTAAAATTTCAATGCATTCGTAACATTTTCTGTGGTCATTCACAACCCATTCTGCTGTGCATTCTTTTACTCAAATCTAATTCTTCCTGCAAACTACAAATAGTGGGTAGACATCCAACAATATACTTTCACCTGCCATAGGAATGTGGAATTACCACAACTCGCTCAGGAGCACAAAACAGACTGAGCACCACCACATATTGCTCATTGGAGTACAGAGACACTTTCATTCAGACTAAAACATTGGACGTGCAAATCAACATTTCTGCAACATGCACCAGGATGTGGCACGAGCCGTGCGCATTCTCTCTCGCAGCAGCGTTCGTTCTCTGGCTCTGTTAGATCAAAGGCTGCATGTCACTCCTGCCGCGTGGCATCATGGCTCACGCGATATGACCCTCTTGCACTATTTAACCAAAGCAACAAGCGCGCCCCCATTATCCGGTCTAATTGTTTTGTAGAGACTTGCCAGTCGACCGTGTCGGCAATCGAGATCTATCGAGGCTCCCTGGCTCGCAACACTTGATCACAAGGGTAACAATTCAAAAAGCCAAGGCATGTCACAACAGTTCAAATAGGCTGACACTGAAACTGGTCTCTGAAAACCCATCGCATCAGAACATTCTGTCATATCCGAGTGCCTTCCGGATGTACAGGCTTTGACACAAAAACCTCTCCGAATGATGGCAGGCTTCCCAACATAAAACCGAACTACAAAGAAAGTCAGCTCCTCAGATTGGACAGCTCAAACATGACGATGGCTTGAACTGATGGGTACAACTAATACAAGACATTCAAGCTAATGCCCTGGGCTTGAGTATGATTTGCTTTTACAATGACACCACCAAGTTTTTACAAGACACTAAACATAACACCCTTTGAAACCTGTTTAAAGCTCGAGTGTAGATTTTTTTTGAATCAATGCTAATAGAGAATGCTCGCGAAGCAATGGTAATATCTCTTTGGGAACATTACGACACTCTCTACGAAGTGCTGTGGCGCCGTGGTTGGCGGATTTGAGAGACGAACCCAGTGACCTGAGTTCAACTCTCGGCCACTGCTAAAATCACTGGTGCGAGATATCTGACCGGTCAAGGACCACCCAGCGTCACCAAGGGGCGCTGACCAGCATGCCTATGTATGACCATCACAACCCTCATGACCAACACGGCCATGGGCAGGCTTTCATCCAGCAGTGGATTGCAGAAAGGCTGTAAAAGTATAATAATTTTGAATACGAAGTAAAGTGACAAAAATTCTTGGAGTAGCGATAACAGATGGGAGCGAAGATAAGGCTGTGCCTCACTCAGGCTGAGCCCTACAGTGAAAGAGACATCCCCATTGTTTGCCAGAGCGTGTTTATATTAGAGCAGCTGTTTTAATAACAGCGAGATGTGCTTGTCCCAGCACTACCACATACATATTTAAAGTTGATTACCTGGGAAGTGCCTGCAGCCGCTTCTTACTGCTGAAAGAGCTCTGCATTAATCGCCTCATGCATATACCCATCCGAGCTATCGACCAGCAAGTCGCTGCTCAAATGCACCTGGAGCGGTGCGCGTCAGGTCTTACTACTGCGTGGGTTCTCACGGCTGTGCTGTGCGGCTCTCCGATGTGATTTCGGGTTGTAGCAAGTGCTGTTCACGACGACGCCTGACACTCCATGTGCTGGGAGCTTCTTCAGCAAGAGTGAAACGTCGGACATCGCGTCAAACAAGCTGGAGTGCAGACTGAAAAAAGACATCGAACAGCTGTGCTCATGTCTGTTGGAAACGCATATGCCAACGGTGGAAATTCCACATTCACGGTGATAGTCTGACAGTGCCCCTGATCACCGTTAACTTTCGACGAAGTCAAAATGTCTCCTGAAATGATGATGGGTCGAATAGAATTCCAAGTAGGATTTGAACTCGCTGTCTTCTGGCTCTCAGTCAAGAGCTTTTACTGCAGCAGCCCCCTCCTGGATCGATACACCTTGATCGGCGTGTTTTAGTGGCATCAGTTGTGCCACTAAAGTTTTAGAGCATAATTTCGCTGAGCTAGCGAAAACATGGATAAGAAAACGCAGGTGCCATTTGTAGGTTTTCTCCGTGTCCTTCTAAGCAGAAACATAAAATCACTACGCTTGAAGTGCATCGTCGTCGGGCAATAGGAGTGCAATCACAGGAACGTGGCTCTGCTCGGCAAAAATATTTAATTGATGAGACAAGCAATACAGTCCAGTTGTGCCTCCAGGAAATAAACTTTCTGGAAGTATCGCACGGAACAACTGCTCCCATGCCCGATTTGGCCATGCATCCATGCATCCATGCAAACGGTCTCTCTCTCTCTCGCGCATGGCTCCCTCGAACGTCCACAATTTCAAGCCGTGCCTCTGCAGGGTATTCTCTAAATGCGCAGGCAAACCACGGAGACACTCTTCACGCTGCGCTGGTGTTCTCGGTGCTGCTATGAGCTGCAAATTGCCGTGTTTTTATTTTATTTATTTCAGCCACCTTTGCCAATGAGCCCATCCATCTTAAGAGACACATATAGTCGGATTCGCACGCGGGCAGAAAGCTTTCAAGCCGGCGACAAGTGATCAGAGGATGCTAACTTTGCGTCAGGAGAAAAGTGTCCTGCCAAGATGAGAATCGGCCTTATAGTCTAAGACAAAACAACACTTGGCAGAATTTTATTGCGAAGTAAATGATGGGCTTACTGCTGAATTGTTCTTTCCAGAGCCAACCTCAGGAGACTTTCTAAGCTATTGGACACAACCTCTACAACAACGAGGTTCAAAAGCCGTATGTTTTGCTGCTTGAAATCTACCAAGTGGTAAAACTGGGGCTTCGACATGACCCCCGAGCATCATGAAATAGAAGAATAACTTCGGTCGCGGGCTTAGCATCCGGCTAATTCCTTCTCCAGAAAATGAAACGCTCGTAGAAAATTCCAGAAGCATTTCTACATCAAAACTCACGCCATATCCGAGCGCAATCTCAGGTGCACATCCGACAGCGGCGACAGCCGTGCACTGTGCACGCGAGTGCAGTCCTGCACAAACTAATTTCATGCCCGCGTGGATACGATTGCAGATAGCGCCCTCGAAACGACGGACGTAAACACGGCGCCAACGCATGGGTGCTCTGCATTTGGTGGACAACCCGACGAGTGCTCGCTTTGGTTGGTGAGGTCGGCACGCCAAGCGTACACGTAGGACATCCTGTCTGCTGGACCATAAAGGCTTTACGCGGCACCTTTAGCGAGCTATCACAAATCATGAATTAATAAAAATATTACTGGAGCTACTCCACTCAAGCGATCGCGAGGGCCGGCAGCATGCGCGGCTCCACACAGTGCACATGTGCTGGCGTAGCAGCATTTAAATGCAATGCCAGAAAGTGTTTGTGTGCCTTCGCCCGATGTCCTTCAGAAGACTGTCTGACACAAGCACTAGACCTAAGCACACTTCAGGAGGGTAGGGGAGTAAGAAGTTTGCTCAGCACTTGCCAGCCAAGTAAGTAGGACTCGGCTGCATCACGGAATAGAAGAAATCAAAAAAAATTTGCATAACCACTTTTATTCCGAAGATATTGGATGAGAATTTAGAAATTAACACAAGCTGTTTATTCGTGCTTGCTCATTGCCTGGTATTGTTGCAAGATAAATTAGCCTTAAACGTGACAGCCTTGAGCTCTTTCTTAACTCATAATTGGAGGGAAATACAACAGTGGTTTTTGCTACAGCCCCTGCCAGAGAAACGTGGAATTTCCAGCAGCGGCTCGGGACAGCCAATGGAGAAGAGTACTGGTCCAACGCTCGTGTAAGAGTGAGAAACTTCAAATTGTACTTTTTTCATAACCCGTTGATACAACGAGACTCCACTGATGCAACGATAACACGGCCGGAGAAAAACACAGGCATACAAACAAAGAGCGCAATTAAAAGAAACATGCAAACCATGCTATTGTATAGCACCGCTTAAATTTACAAAGCATAAATATTTTACCAAATGATAAATAACATATAATATTTAAAAGAAAAGCAATTTACCAGTGGAATTTAACGTGACAAATTTCATTATATTCTTAAGCATGGAAGAGTTGTTTTGATGGGTGGAATGGAGCGTAAAGTCCTAGTTTCCTGCAGCTCCGTACTGCGAGACCTGCTCGCCAGTTTCTCGAAGGAAACTAAAAGTGGCTCTTAAGTTGTTCGCCCGGGCAAACGAGATTTCACTACAGAATTGCGCGGCCCTGGTTTAACAGGCACTTTGCATTTCTAATTATCTGTGATCACATTTGAGGTTCATTGCACAAGGCTCATTTGCGGTACAATGGCACTCGGTGTAGAAAGGCTGGCCACAACTACACGCGGCACTTAGTTACCAGCTCTTAAAACAACCACAGCCGACAAGGCGGCGCAGTGTGCTGGCATTCCAAGAGACGCGAGCCGCACTCAGGCGCACATCACTCTACAAATGAATTTGAAGCAAACAAGTGCACGACAAGAAGCCACAAAGAGTTATTTTCCGTGTCTGGGGCTCTCTCGATTTCCTCTCTTTTGCCATCAGTATGATATTCCTGGGGGTGCTATAAAAATAGACTGACAGAGCCATCTCAACTCGACAGCCTTGTCTTACAAAATACTAGAAATAAACTAGCACGTTTACTGTACACATACATAAATAAATAACTATTGCTATGTCAAGGTTGCTAGTTCAAATGTCTGTAGCGGTCAACTTGGCCTATCGACCCTCTATGGTCAACAAGAAGAGTAACAATTTGTGGGAAATCAAGAGTGATTAGGCTGCAGCGGCAGAGTAATGACTTGCACACTGGACTTGCAATCCAGAGGTCACTGGTTCGATTCTGACTCCCAGCGCGGCGGTTGAAACGATGGAGCGAGTTTTTCAAATCCCCCTCACCTCTGTCTACACAGCCGCATATGCATGGATACACGACAGTTACTCGATCAGCAGATCGCGTATGGTGGGGTAGAGAGTGTGGGTATGCTCACCTCTTTCAAGCCACATGGCCAGTGTAGAAGACGAAGCCAGCAGCGGTGTGAGCAAGCAAATGCCGGGCTGCCCCTTGACCTTAACCAACAGTGTTTACTCTTGTAGAGAGAAGGCCCTCTGCTAGAGGGAATGTAGAATTTACACCATGTGCTCTGGGCTGCCGACATGAGTACCACCCCAGTGTGTGTTTGAGCATGAAAAAAAAAACCACTCCGGCTTTGACCAAGGAATATGGTATGCCACCATCCAGCATAACCCCCTCCAGCAATACACATGTGCGGGGCCAATATTTTACAGCCAAAGAATTGGCAGACTCAGACACCCACCTAGGAATGTACACACTTTGCCACATGAGCAGCCATGCATGGTGCGCTCTCTCACTCGAGAGAGAATCGCCCAGGGACCGCTGGAAGTTGCTGTGGTCCCTTCAAGAAAGAGTGTATAGCCTGGTTTTGACAGCAGCCTTTTCATCAGCCACTCTTCAGCAGCCAGCCCTGCCAGGTTGCACACCAAGCTACAGGCTCACGGCAGTGCGGACTGAATGACGATGGCAGCGGCGGCCTCCTACCCCCCCACCAGTGCTCGATGGCGAGCGTCAGCGCTTGTGATCAACGCGCGCATTTTCCCCCCCATGTCCCGTGCATGCAACACATCCCTCACTGCAGCCAATCCATGCATCTGACGCGCTAGGTTCAGCGCACACGCGGCCCCTCGCCGGAACACGGGCGCGACAAAAGACCTGGGCGAGGCTGTGCCGTACGGTGTACATCGACGCCGAGACGCGGATACATCAATAAAGGGCCGTGGGAGTGCCACCGTACAGCGATGCTCAACCTCACCCGATGGGGCCGAGCGATGCACGGCGCACAAACGCTCTATTTGTTTATTTATATTTTCCCACGTTCCGGTTTCATTACGCACGCACGTTCGGCTTTGACGGACATCAGATGTCCTGCAGAACGAGCGCCGCAGAAGCGATTTGGCACTTGAAGATAACTTAAGGCCTTGTCCGTTACTCAGACCGCATACGCCATGGGATTACAAAGCACGTTTGGCAATGCCGTGGAAATCTGACATGAAGTAGACCTTTGAGTACTGCTGACATTACTGTACACTATGTCCCCTGTTCTGTTCAAGCAAAAAGGGGCAACTTCCCCTGGCATTTAAAGACGTGATTCTTAAGAATGCTTAAGATTAAGCGGAAATACCTGGAGCCAGCAAAACCAACTGCAGAGCACTCCGGCTAGAATGTGTGGTGATGCTGTCAAAGAGGCAGACTTGACCTATGCTACCAATCCAACCCATCCCAAATTGCCTGCGGAAATTTCGGTTCAGCACAATGTTTGTATACGTTAGCGGCAGTCCAGGTTGCTTCCAAGGGCAAGGAAATAAAGTGTTTCATTTTTTCAATGAAACTGGTTTTAAATAAATAACTTTCTCTCCTCAGCAGCTGTGCACTTGAGCCGCATAAGATCACGCTGTATTGAGATGCTTATGACACTTCTGTGTGGAAAATATGTTCTACATTGTCTCCTGTCAAGTGTAACAGAACAAGGTCACATTAAAGCCTTGCGTAGCCTGTGCAATATCGTTCGGTGGCTTTTGATATAAAATATACGAGACGAAAATATCCAAAAGTGCCATTGTACAAAAAAATAACATGATAGAAAAATCCACTTACGTTTTGGAACTCACTTTTTATCTTTAATGATTTTTTTTTGTTTGAACATTGGTAGATAACGTACACAAACATGGAACAAAATGCCATATGAATTCATTCCATTAACGGGCTGCGTGCTCTGCCCGTAGAGAAGACATGAAAAGAAAACAAATGAAGGGCTGCCGCAGCTGGGAGCTCGGCTCGGCCGCTCACGAGCCGCACGTGCGCTCAGCCAGGAGTCGGGCCATTCCCACGGCGCTTCACAGGCCACAGCCCAGAGCAGCTGCCTCACAGAGGCAGCCGGGACAGTCGTGTGAAACTATCCAGACCCCTGGCCCCTCGCCATTACCCCGTCCCTAACGGAATGAACGTCAAAGTCAAGGCGTCCCCGCTCGAAATGAGAGTGTGGCGGCACTGACCTGCGCGTCGTGGATCGTGAGCCAGCGGTGTAAATTCCACGTTCCCGTGGTGGAGGCCAGTGTTGTTCAACGTGGGACTTCGCGCAAAGTGGTGGGGGTTTTCTTCCCGACTAGGCTGGGCCAACTACCGACTGAGGTACGAACTCGTGACCCTGTCGACTGTGAGTCAAGTGCAGCGGTGGGATTATAGGTCGAGTGAACCCGTGACCACGATACGAACTAACGGCTCTGCGCCCGGAAAAAATGGAAGCACCAGCTGTGGCGCCACCCGGTCGGATTGGCAACTTTCCCGCCCCCGTGTGTAACGATGCAGAAGACATTTACATACAGTAATTTGTTGCGCATCAATAAAAAAGAGAGAAAGGTAAATTGTTTCCGTGTATTGGAAGCCGTGCAAAATTAAAAGGCACAGCTCGTGCTTATTCGGAGCTCCCATTTAAATTTGCACACTCGAATTTATTTTGAAACAAGCAAAGGGTAGGTGAGTCACTGTGCAAACAGAAAGAGTAAAAACTTCCTTGATTATGTACACATGTAGGTTTTCACGGCTAGATGTACGAGAATCGCCCTACATAGCTGTTCTTTCAGGATAGCCGTGTCGGGTGTTATTTCTCTCTCCTTTGCAACAGAAACGCCTGATGATGCCTCCAATGTGGGAGGCGAAATGTCGCGAGGGAGAGAGAAGGAACACTCAACACGCCTATCCTGAAAGAACAACTATGGAGAGTAATTTCCTTAAGTTTTTAATCTTAAACTATGAACAATGTACAACCATGTAAAGGCCACCCGGAGTGGCTATAGAAATATGTTCTCGGTCAAGGATCGGCAATCGCATGCATTTCTTTAAATTGCGCAATTAAACAATGCAGTTTGCAAAACTGACACTACAAAGGTTTGCCTGTGGCAAAACATAGCACATAAATGGTTTTACGTTTGTGCTGTCAGCTTTAATCAGTCGTACAGCGCCTTGTAGTGAAATATCTAGGACCTAATAATCGGCGAGCAAAGCCCAGAGTTTTTGGAAGACATCCAAGAAAGCGGGGGCTCGTTTCTGGGACTACAGGTCAGTGAAGTTGAGAATAACAGAGTTCAGAACACGAATTAGCAGACACCATGCCCTTAAGGGGTTTGGATCAAAATAACAGAAGTTTTGAATTGTGCAAAAAAATTGCGTTGGAGGTCTGAGCCACCAGCAGGGCCGCGAGCAGCTCAAACGTAGGAAAATTACCTTTGATGAGGATCAGCTGCGGCTCAGTGTATTTGAAGCAGAAGTGGTTACATTAGCGGCGTGAAAGCTTGCCCTCAGTTATTGCCCAGTTAACCTAATTAACTTCGACAAATGTGACAGGGGCATTTCCAAGAATAAAGCACTCTCACGACTCGTCGGAAATGTATAAAGCACCTGATCTGTATACTGTTAATGTTATCACTCTTCAATGAAACAAAACATTCGTTCAAAACATTACAAGTAGAAAAACGTATCGCACTTTTTGCTGCCCTCAACAATGAAACGGAAAAATAACTGAATGCAGGATCTTCGTGAAAATTATGCTTTAGGCTTGGTGAGGTTTTGAGAGACGATTATAATTATTATTACGAGGGTGAACGACATTTTTTTAAATTAATTTAGAACAAAGCTCACCGACATCCGTTAGAAATCATGGCAACCATTCATGAGCTATGGCTAAAATATACAATTTGTTACATATTTACGGCGCAACTGTATGGTTAGTAGGTATCACCACTTAATCTTGTTATTTTCAACAATAATATCTTTGAATTCGAGAGGAAGCTCATCAGCCCGTTTTTGTTCTCCTCGCAGAACAAGGAGCACAGTGGCCAGTAACGCCTACAGCTGTTCAAGATTTGACTTGCGTCTGCAAGTCGTTTACAGGCCGGTTCAAAACATCGTTCCACCATTGCCGTAAATATCGGCGTAAACATTTTAACGCACGTGCACAACAACACAGGGGTTTGCCTAAGGAGGTGTACGGAGGGGAGCGACTCACGGCTGGCAGAGCTTGATGAGATCCTGGTCGGTGGTGTTTGGGAGGAGGCCACGGATGTACAGGTTGGTCTTGCTCAGGTGGTCGCCGAAGCTCCCACCGCCGCCGCCTCCATTGTTGCTGCCGCTGGTGCTGCTCGTGGCGCTGGGGCTCTGCGGCGCCAGAGGGTGGCTGCTCGCCGCGTACGGCTGCCGGCGCGACGGACAACAGGGGCAAGCAGGAACGGGCGCGAGCAAAGAGAAGCAGCATCGTTAGCTGGGGCCATCGATCCAAGCTTAAAGTCAAAGTCAAGAGTCAACATGTCTTCCTGCTCAAACAAGCGCCCGACGCTGCCCGGCTCTGTCAACAGATGAGAGCCAGGATTGAAACGTCCACATTACTATGGCAGGCAGCAGCGCGTGAGATCAAGAAAACCGCCGCTGACTTGCAAGAGAGACACTCGTCGCGTCAAGCTACGTGTGTTGATGATGAGCTGAGCTGACCTCTGACCGGGACGTTAACTCACGATCTGCTGATTGTGAGTTGAATGCTCTGCTAGAGCATCACCCAGCCGAATTTACTGACGAGAATTACACGGTACGCACAAAAATACACGAGTGGTCTCGACGGTGGTTGTAGCAGTCGGTCCATGCTTTCTCCATTACAATCAGAATGATCATCATTGAGAACCTACATCAAAATATGATCATCATTATCCATTCTCCATCCACTGCTGCAAGACCGGCTCTCCGTGCTGGTACCATCTGTCACTGTCAAGTGATTATGAATTCCAGCTCCTGCTTGTGTCCTGTTATTAATAATGTAGCAGTGATATTATTATTATTATTATCCCATTGCAATATACCGCATGCAGCACTGAGGAGCCTGACAATGTAGAAGACAAATGTAAGCCAGCGAATAATCTAATATTGAGCATCTATGAGTCGCAACGATGATTTTGCACGATTGTCAATGGCATTCACACTCGCACAAACATATACACATACAGTATAATGTGGAATATTATGATGCAGCTTGCTGCTACAGCAGATCAGTGTCAACCGCAGCTTTACGCTCACAGGATGTTCTGGCCTACAGGAGCGATAGCGGGCAGGATGTAACTTAATAATTTAGATAAGGCACAAAGTGATGCCGAGGAAGTGGAAGGGGTACGTAATCAACCTCTAATGAATTGCAGCTCAGAGGAGACAGTATCGTAGAATAGATTCATAGGATGTGTCTCTGAGACAGATTCAAGAAATTCGCTGATCCTGTCTCGGAGGCGGTGGGCATAGTTCACAACCAATGCCAACAAATGATTTTAAATATCCTTCGGCCTTGCCCGTTTATATTCTCGGTTAAGTCCACCCCCACTACTCGTACCTCACCTCCCACATCAACCCGTAGCCGAATCAACATGCCGTCATGATCTAAATGTTACCAAGGCAACACCAATATGTTGCTGTAATTGTACTGTTGTCTTTATCCCACGTCCATTCCCTTAAGACTATTTCTCCGCTGCAACAAACGCCTTGTGTGGCGCGGATTGGCCCAAAATAAATAAAATAACAACGGCGACAGGTCTCACCTTGATAAAGACGACAAAGGTTTTGTAATTAATTCCACACCAAGTGTTTGAAACAGCTCGAGGCGATGGATTTCAGCGACTCGGAATTGCCATTGGCAATAGGTTAACAATGCATGAGAACACATAACCGGCTTTCCACAGAACACAAACCTGACAGAATAAACGACGGATGCGGTGACGGAAGACCAACTGATGATTAGACATCCGAAGCATTACATTGTGATGGCGATTACATCTGTTGAGCATCATATGTCCTATTAACAGCATCGTGTTAGATTTATTTATTCATTTTCCCCACCACACATGTGACCAGTCGATCGACTAACTGTGCTGAGCACATTTAAATTCCTTGGGTGGAAGGAGATGCCATAACAAATATACTTGTAACCTAGCCATAGGCATGTTGCCAACAGGCTTGTAGGTTAGGATGCTGGGATTAATTCCATCTGTCTTATTAAAGGAGACGTTCTATGTTTACGTCGTTGACAAGACCTCGGTTTAAAGTTTCATCCTAAACAAGGCGCCTCCTGCAATACGTCCTAGAACTGTACTCAGACACCCGTGAACCTTGGCCATGGGTGTAGTGTTTAACCACAGTCTGGTCCCACACACTGACATTAGAAATACTTTGCAGATTGTTGTATAAACAAAAACAGATTTATTGACTCTGGTTGGTTTTCTAAAAATAATAATAATGGAGTGCCGCTAGGAAAATAATCCAAGAAACACATGTGTTTTTGGGAATACTATTAAACATTTTGCTAAACATTTTAAAATAGCATTTGCCTTTGTGGTCTACAATTAATTCACGTCCCTATTATTCCTCTCCAAATATTTCCATGACACTGTAAAACGTGATCAAATAAGGGTTAAGCCCTGCAATGGCTTGCTAATGCCACTGTTGGCAGAAGGAGTCTCCATAATTGGGAAATATAGAGAACCCTTTGGAGGGTATTTTGCCCAACTATTTGTCTGTAGAAAATACGAGGTTTTACCCTTTCCGGCAATAAGAACAGTGTTCAGATGTTTAAACACTAAGTGGACACCTTTTGGTCTTTAAAAAGGAGGAAGTACCCACACTCCACCCCACCACACGCATCTTGCCGATGGACTGTGGTGCACACACCAAGACAGCATGCTGGGCGAGTGGAGGCACCGTAAGAATATCACGAGCTTCACCAGGTTAAAAATATGCGTGAATACCGCACAGGGAACATTCACCAAACGTAATAAACATCTATCTCACATCGAAGCACGGTCTTTGCCTACCATTGTAGGGAACATCTGATAACGTTATATTATGAATAAGTACATAAAATACATCGTCAGGCATTTCTATAAGCCAAATCTGCCATCATTTTAAGCCAGAGGGAAGCCCTGGGAGCAAGGGCACGGTTGGACATTCGTGGTTTTTACAAGCCATCATTAAGCCCTATGGACTCCACCGGTGTCCCTCCCAAAAGCCATTAACAGGAACCTCCCACTGGATAGGCACGAGCCTGCCTAGGGCTGTCGCACGCACAGCTTTATATCTGTTACGGCCACTGCACTTCGCCGCTCTAGATAATGGTGTGATTTAAGCATATTCTGTTTTCCCAAGAGGCATCTGAGTCATATTACAAGGCTTATCAGGCTGATGCAGCTTCTGGTTTGAAATTATTTTAAGCATTTCAATCCGTGAAAATTTAGATCTTTTTGCCCTGTGCCGAAATTGTCAGATTTAAAAAAAAAAATTCTTCTTCTTTTCAATGGAACTCGCAGGTGTTACGAGGCAGATGCCGAACGCAGTCAATTGACGCTGGGTGTTCCGGATGGCGCACGGACATTTTTTTTTCAACGCTCACCGAGTATTCCGTTTTGCAATTTCTGCAGCTTTTCGATTCTTTCAGAGCTTACGGTCAGCGCTCGTCGTTTAACAGGAACAGGTTTTGGTTTTGCGATGGAGAATGCATCACAAACGCACCACATGTCACTCCTCGCCTGCTCACAAAAATATCTCGAGGAGGAGGTGTGCCGCGAGAGGAAGGTCTCTCGCAGAATGCGCGGCGATATGAAATGTAGTTTGGGAGCATGTGGCCACGGCATGCAAGGTGCTTCTGAGGTCACGAGCGCTAATCCAGGGACAAAGCGAGTGGGCCGGGAGGCAGGCCTGGCGTCTGGGTCGCCGAGCGGCATTGGTGCGAGCAAGCGAGCGAGCGAGTGGAATTTGCCGAGATGCTGTTAAGAGATGCATTGTTAACTACGTGGAGAAATGAAAATAAGGTAAATGTATTTTCAAAGGCATCGTTTAAAGGAATAGTAATTGCATTACCTGGCCAAAGCTGAAATGAAAAATAAACGTAATTTAAAGAGGGAAGATACAACCACATCAAGCTGATGCCCGAGGTCCACTGGATGGAAGCTCATTCTGATAAAGGCCTGCAGGCCAAATTATTGACCGACTTCCTCAATGTAAATTGTAATTGCCTAACATTTTTTTGTATAAAAGCCCATTGTTGCATGATTTATCACTAAGTGCTTGCAGCAGCTGCAGGAAAATATGTTACCATCATAAAAACCCTAAGAGATGTTACGTAAAAAAAAACACAGCCATCTTTGAACCACTTATAATAATGTAAAAATAAATCCAAATGGATAGACTGACCGCCCCCCCATGTGAATGTTGAATTTCAACCACTTCTTCAGGTTTGTCAACTCACCTGAACAATAGACAATACTCACTTGCGTGTAGTGGCACAACGTTATTGTAACATAGTAATAATAAAATGTCCACCATGCAGTAGTAGTGTTCCCTGCGCTGTGTGCCACCTGCGCGCACAAACTGCACCATTGTGAGCCGTACGGCAGAGTTACTTAAATGTGCCCAGATTCCCATTTGCCTTTATCTTCCATGGAAAGCAGGTCTGCCGCTCAGCCTCCCCTGTCCTGGACCAAAGGCCCTCTCATAAGTGCAGAAACACACCGTCCAAAGGGGAAGATAAAGAGAGAATCAAGACTCATGTGTCACTCTCCGATTGCCTCTGGGCCAGAGTCGATCTCCGTCCATGCATTAAATTCCACTCTCATTCAACATCAGCACAATAGGGTGGGGATGTGGTTGGATACATTCGATATGGATGGAAACCTGAGCAAACCCATCAGACTTCTCAGCTCCTCCCGGGCTTTCTCCCCCCGCCGCCAGACCAAGCTAACCTCCGCTGCCACATGGCCATTTAATCAAAGAGCCACGCCAAGCGCTGTGTGTGTGGGTGGAGCAAAGCGAGGCGAGGGAAGGGCACATTGCCGGACTCTCAGCTTCTATTCATACTGCAGTCGACGGCCTGTCTGGCACGTGAAAATGCCAGCATTCTCATCGCAGTCATGGCGATTTGTTACGTTGTGATGGCCTCTAAAAAAAGAAAAAAAAAAACCCTTCAGTGTTTGGCGCAGGAGCAAAGCGAAGTGACGAGGCCGCGTCTGGCCCTCCTCGTGGGCGCGCTGTGCAGGAAGTTAAACGCCAATTAACCGGGGATCGCGCAAGCCGTTTCGGGTTGTTTAAATGTGGCAGCAAACTGCGGTAATTTAATTAAAGATGTAGGCATTAAAGAAAAATGAACAACAATATGGCCCCCAATGCAAATATATATTTATATCCTTTGAAGGTGTGCCCTGGGAACAGCTGCACGCTGCTACCAATTTGCATGTTAAGTAAAAAACACATGACACAACAATACACTTCCAATTGTGAGGCCAGATGGACAGAAAATGTTATAAATGTATGCAGAAAATAAAAAGTAGACTTAATCAAGCGAAACACTGCAAAGCTAAATTTTACATGAAGGCTCGTGCGCAAAAAAAGTTTTAAGTGCAGTGTTCTGAAGGACAAACACTGAGTTATGGTGAAACTAATTTTTTTTCTTTCACGGATAATGCATTTCCAAACAAGCAGATAGCAGTAAGGGTGCTGCTATATCCATTTCTTGTGGTGTGCAGCCCCAGCGATCCTTATGATCCTGTCAAAGGTGCACGGTGCATGATGGATTGTTCAGCCATATGGGGACCTTTGGAGATTTACAGCTACAAGTTTCACCCCGTGATGCTAAAGAACAGTTCTCCCTTAACATTTCCATTTTTATGATCTGTAACAGCGTCATGGCTACGCCTGTACCCGCAATGAGGCTGGCTTTGGCGCAATTTTTCTGTGGTGGGCAGACAAAACCGCCTGTTCAGACGGGAACAAGTGGGCACTGTTCACGTCGCTGACAACATAGCAAGTTTTCTCAAAAATAGCCCCTTCGATTGTCCCAGCCCAGTTGCCATTGACAGCACAAAAACACATTGCATTACATGTGGCTTGTCGCTTGTATTGAAATAATCCAGCTCTGAGAACTAGTCATTGGACACCAAGGCTTTCGCGACCAATGTTATCCATAGTATATCCCTTTTATGGGTTAGGTCACGTAACACGTGAGTGTCGTAAACCCGCCTCCACCCGACACAGCCAATTAGGAAGGTTTGTCACGTGACCAAAACGTGCCAATCCTTGATTATTTCAGCACACCGGTATGATGGAGCATGATAGGTGTCTCTACATGGGCAGCAGAATGTTTTCAACCATCACAGCCTATTCACCTTTTCAGACCAATGTTATTAAGCAGTATTTGCTCAAGCAAACTCTGGCCTTTTACTTATATATGGATACACAGAACGGAGGTTTGCATATGTGCTTTTATGTGTTATAGAGGAGTTCTAGGGTTGTGTTCCTAGTTTTAAAAAGAATGCAAATAAATAGAATAATCAAGCTGAGATACGATTAGCTTTTGTTTCAGATTGGTCTAGAAACCAGAAGTGTTGTAACTAACATGCTGTCACTTGGGTGCTTTTGACACCAAAATTGTGTCAGGTAGTACTGGGTGACGCCACTTGTTAGTGTGCAGAGACGTACGTGGGTGTTTAAATGATGTGACATTTCACCCGAAAATGCGAAATTGTTCGTAAGTAACTGACAATCTTGAAATCCGATTTTTTTTGTAATAATAAATGTTAAACTCAACCCGAGTGAGTTATATCTAGGGTTGTACAACAATCCAAGATTGAAGTGATTAAGGAAGTGACTCATTTTCTAGGGTCCACTGCCTGACACACTGCGAAACAGAGGGCCCCATTGCCCCTGCGCTGCAATATGCATGTCACTACACTCGTTGTCTATGCATATGGTATTTGTACATGTCATTATATCATAGTATTCTCCACTTTTTCTTTATACTTAAGCGTATATGTTATTGCACATAATTGTTTTGCACATTGTTTTGCACGGAGTTGAGAGACAGAATGGGAACAAAGAATCTCACTGCCATGTATCTCATGTGTATGTGATCAATGTGAAGCCTGAGGCCGAGAGCCCCAAAAATATACAATTAGTCTTAAAATAAAAGGAATTATTGAAATGAATGCTTCACGCACAAAAACTTAAGCAAATCGTGTTGTAGTTTGAAAATAATGCTTTCTGTCTGAATTTGTAATGTAACGGTGCTGGGTGGAGACATTGCCTTGACAGCAAAGCCGAGCGTAGGTTTCGCAAAGAAATTCGATGTCAAATTCAACCACATTATTCATTAAAAACAAAGATGTTTTTGTCGTGGTGGAGATTTGTAAGCACATACATTATGTTTCCAAAAGAAAGAAGAAAAAAATATGCTTTTGGTTAACAATAAATTATCTCCAACATGTCATAATGCACACATTAATTTACAGGACAATTATAGAACCGCGAATACACGGGTGTTTACACTTTCGCATCACCATTGTATTATCGATATTATCGATATGACTTTATCCGACATTGACCGTGTACGCCGTGTGAGCTATTCTCATAAAACACAGCATATAGTTCGGATGAAGATAAAAATAAAATTCCAAATCCATTAATACAGCTTAGAACCACCACCTGCCTATTTAACATTTCACTACATCAGAATTCTGCCAGTTATGTTTATTTTCATTCAACAGCTTACAAATTTAAATTACTGTTGTAGCAATTATTTAGCAGTGGTGGCTTATATTTAACAAGTGAGACACCAACACATATGGAGTACGGTAATTATGTGCTTTCAACATTACACAAGCGTGCGTGCATTGGCCCAACCTTGCAGACAAACAAACACACGCACAAACCCACACATCCACCAAACATATTCAATTTTAATTGTCGGTCAAAGAGTAACTATTAGAGATGTATTAAACATAGGGGAGGCAGCTATCCATGAGCTCTAATGAGTTTTTCTCTATATCCACAGGCAAAGGGCAACATAGCAACACACGCCACCAGCTCCCCTTTCTTTAGGGGAAGGGGACAGGGTTGGGTAAGAAGGCATCTCCCGGAGAATATCTCGAATTCCGCGCATGGAAGGACAGAGGGGTCCAGCAAGCAAACCAGAGGCAACCTTCCTTCTAACGACCATCACAAGGCACACATCACAGGTGCGGAAGATGCTCCGCACGACTCCGGCTCGGTGACACATCATTCCTGCTCGCCGTATAAACACGGTGTGCGCTGCTTCAAATTAGATTTCATCAAAAGCAATTGACTCAATTTCACTTTAGAAATAAAGAATTGTAATTCCGAAAAAAAAACCCCAATCTTTTTCTGATCTATTATAACAAATTAACGATGTGCCTAAAAATATGTATTGCCCTGAAAAAGAAGACCACAGCATACAGACCATCAAATACCCTGCAAAAACACAATGTTTCCACGTCGTCTTCAATACCCAGTAAATTGTATTTTGGTTTAGTTGCATTGTTGCCAATCAACCTCTGACCTGGGCCGCTAGCCTACGCAGTCTGGGCTACAGAATCCATAGAGGCTGTTAAAACACCGAGTGGGAGGAGGTGCCGAGGACTCCGTGGAGGGCATGTGGAGGTTGATTAAATGTGCAGTGGGTGAGGGTGTGTGTGATGAATAAAGGGCACATAATTAAACAGAAGAGCTGAAAGAAACCAAAGCCGACTAATTAAGCTATCGGCTGGCCAGTGCCTTGCTCTCTCTCTCTCTCTTGCTCCCCCTCCTCATGAGCACTGCATGGTGCTGATTCACCCGCTGAGCTGTGAGCGTCCTTCAAAAGAGCCCCATTCCTGAGCCCCCGTCACTGCACGGCCCGCGCTCAATTGAATTTAGCGTTAATTTGCTCTGTGAAGGGTCCTCTGATCTCTCTCCTTTTTTCTCTCTGTATGGGAAGCGTGCCGACGGGAATGGGGGCACACTTCACTGCCAGATCCCATTGCTTACTGGAGATTGCATAATTCAGATTGTGCAAAATGTCAAGAGCCTAACGTGAATATGAAAACCACAACTGGCATGCTGTCAAGAATTATTTTAACATAGATCCTGTGACTATTAGTTCAACATTTTTTTTACACACGTATACAACAACAAAATTGCATCTCCTTTGTTTATTTATATGCGCGACACATATTTTTAAACTGGAACCAATAAATGTGTTTTTGTGGAAATGATAACGCTAATGCATTGTGATGCTTTTCAATTTCGGAGAGGGAGGGGAAATATCACAATCGCATCGTCCCTAGAAAAACATCGCCGCATGTCAAACGAGCCCAGTTCACTGAACGCACTCAAGCACTCGTGTAGGTGGCCTGGTTGTGAGATGCCGTATGTACTCTAATGGCATTAAGGGTTTTGGGAATCCCATTGAAGCACCACTTTTACCCCCCTCTGTGACACACACGTGACATCCCTTTAAAGCCATCCATCTAATTTTGACCTCCACCCTTCCACACACACTACTGTGTGAGTCTACCTCCCAAAGTGATGGGGTGAGGGTTAGAATTGTACGCAAATACAGTTGTGTTTCTAAATCTCATGTCAACACATGTAAATCCATGCTTGAATTGCGACAACACTCGGCTAAGATTTCTTACTTAAGAAGCGTTTTTGTATATCAAGACGTTCTTGAAAGTTTTGTGAAAACAAATTGCTCCGAGCTCAAAAAAATTTGCGATCTTATTGATAAGATAGTTTTAAAGGCTACATTACCATACCAGGGCTTCTGAAGTCTGAACGGTCTTCCTGAAATCGGCAGATAACAGAAGCATGGTGGCAGAGGGCACAACGGTGGGTTTCGCCGCAAACAATAGCAGCGCTTGTTACCGTACGCGTCGCACGTTCCCTTCCAGCTTTTGTTGTTTTGAGTTCTTCCAGCTCCAAATGCGAGTGACATTTACGTTATTCATGCCTCGACACAACTCCGTTTTAAACTCTGCACACCACCTCCGAGCCAACCGCAGTATGATGGCACATTTAACCTGTCCACTTTAAAACAATGCCATGTTTAGGCAGCGTTATCCAAATTACATATTTTATTTTACGTGACATATTGTGTAGGGCGCGCTTTTTAGCTGGATGAGAGTATACCTTGTTACGGCCCAGGCCTGAACTACAGGAGGGGTTGGCGACTACCACGAAAACCAAATCAGGTACACGGCTGAACCAGGTTTCAGCTGACACAGGTCACCCTTGCTCAGGAAGCAATATTGCACATGTCTCAACGGGTTCATTTCATCTCCTTGGTTAAGCAAATAAAATAACGATGGTCATTGTAATGTAATGTTTCATAGAGAAACATAGGGCGGTGTCATAGGGAACTGCCTCTGTATTTTGGGGCTATACGAAAAAGCACTTAAGTAAATTAATTTATACATATTGGGAATAAATGCAATGGTGCACAATACCCATTGTTTGTTGGCAAAACTACAAATACACTGCACTGTGTCCCATTAAAATGTGTGGACTGTTTTTATACACACAGCTGCGCTTATCATGAAAGGCAAAGAGCTTTTTCTCAACATCAAATCTATTTGTCAGCTCTAAAATATCAGCCTAGAGGGGCTCAGGGTCATGATGAAACTGAGTGGGGTGGCAGGAGCAGGGAGTAGGAGGGAGGCCCTACCTTGGTGGTATCTCTGTGGCAAGGACATCTCCGTGGCCTTGATGCATGATGTGAAAGCGGGTTCCGTGCATTTACATTCTACTGAATTCTTCAGATGGATGATGCTGTGTATTTTAAATCCTGATCTCTAAGCCACACCATACATTTTGTGTAAACACAAACTTCCCAATAGAAGAATCATAACAATATTAACAATAAACATCAGGATTGCTGTTCCACGTTCACACACGATTCGAAAAAAAGTTATATTTTTTAAGAACCTGGTATGTTTATATACATTAAGGCCTTGGCTTGTGAAAGCGTGAATGAAGACATAATTTTCCACTGAGTCAAATGCCATTTCATAGTCCATAGAAGGCTGGAATAATTGTATTTGATATTAATTTGTCTTTTCTGAAATGTGGTCGATGGTAAAAAATAATAATTCTAAGTTTGGCATGCTCACGTGGTCAGTAAGGCTATAAAACTGTCCATTATATTCGGTTCCCAATGTCTTTGTGAACAATTTATAGACATATATGAAAGGAGGCTAAAGGTCTGAAATCATTCAGATCAATTGTCTCCCTTTTTAATATCGAAGTAATTGAGGCATATTACACTGTTTGAGTTCGGCCCTTCCGTGTACACATTTAGTCGACAGGTCCGTTAATTTTTGAAATTTGTTCCAACAGCTGGTCCCTCTTCTTTGATGATATCATTAAAGGAGTCACGCTCTCACAAAATGTAATCACTATGACATTACAATATACATATTTTGCCTAAAATTGGATTATAAAACTAAATATGTAAATATAGAGGAAGCATTAACCGCCTAAGTTTTGCAGCTGACAGTCATTACGTCAACAAGTGTAAATGATCTACAGTACATTAATGGGAGGCTCAAAAAAAGAAGGCTGCAAAGTTGGGCTCACGATTAAGCAGAAAAACAAAAGAGCTGCATAACATGTTATCTAAAAAATTAAATAAATGTTGGAGGGACGCAGTGGGGGGCGGCACGGTGGCGTAGTGGGTAGCGCTTCCGCCTCACAGCAAGAAGGCCCCGGGTTCGAATCTCGGCTCGGGGTGCCTTTCTGTGTGGAGTTTGCATGTTCTCCCCCTGTCTGCGTGGGTTTTCTCCGGGCACTCCGGTTTCCTCCCACCGTCCAAAGACATGGTGCCAGGTTAATTGGCCTACTGACTAAATGTCCCCGGGCGCCCTGCGATGGACTGGCGTCCCATCCTTGGTGTTCCCCAGCCTTGCGCCCTGTCTGCCGGGATAGGCTCCGGTTCACCGCGACCCTGTATAGGATTAAGCGGTTTCTGAAAATGGATGGATGGATGGGACGCAGTGGGCCAACACAACAGTCTGTGTATATCTAGGGAACATTTTAAAGGGAGATGCGGATTCATAGATACATAAAGAAGTGATTGACAGCAGGAGATTACTTTTACAAGACTTAATTTGATCATGACAAGTACCATAGCATAATTCCTGAAAAATAATAGATGTAATTGGTGTATATTACCCATTGCAGCCTATGGATCAGAAGTGTTGACAGTTAGACATGAGGATTGCTTTCCAAAGCTGTTCTTTTAGGAAAGGCGTGTTGTGTCGAATTTACACTCGATACGGCTATCCTGAAAGAACAGCGATGCAAAGCAATTCTCATACATTGAACCGTGAAAAACCTACATCAGTAGTACAGTTAGACATGGCTTCTGCTGAAGATAATTCATGATGAATGATCAGAATCAACAAGTCATCAAAGCTAATACCACCGATGCCACTGCACGACACCAGCAATTGCTTCCTTTTGCTAGATCCCACAACAGTTACACATTTGACACACGTCCTTCAAGATGATGACGATGATGATATACTTGCACTAAATTAACAGTAACGTATTTGTTCAGGGATGCTGCACTGAGCGTCAGTTCCCTATCAGCCTGGTCCTGTTTGGAAAGTTTGAGAATTCCGCACGGACTAATTTTGTGTGCATAGCTAAAACCATAGCGGTAAAAGAACATTCACAGTTATGAAATAAATAAATAAACATACCTCCAACAGAGATGTGAAGTCGTCAATCTACAATAACTTCCGCAGAAGAAAAGCGCACTTGTATTGGCATTGACTCATTTTCAATTATTTTGTTGCGACACGGTTTTTTATTCCCCCCGCGGGTAACGACTTCGAGCGAAAAGTTACCCGCGAAAGGGAGAAACAACGCTGCAGCCGGGACATTTGTGTAATCACAGCACAACGTGTAATATGCACGATGAAGGCAGCTGGGGTTAAGGCAACATGCGGCGTCAGGGACTGATGGGCGCGAGTTCAGGCCCTCCAGATAGATTGCCAGCAATTTGGAGCCTTTTCAGCCTTAAGTGGTGCCTGCCGGCTGAGCGGCGACGAGCCAGCTTATTTCGTGCTGCGATAATTGAGCGAGAATCCACTTGAAAACAGGAAATTGACACCTCCGGGTGTGCAATGGGTAAAAACGTAATGACGGGACCATGGACGGGCACGTGACACGTACGCACACGTACACACACTGTGGGCCCTCGGGCTACACACAGCGCAGCCAGCTTCCTTGCGATTCTCATTAGCCGAGAAACGTAGAGCCAAGTTATAATTTACGCTGTTTAAAAAGGGTATTGAGCTTTCCTTAATGGATACAAAAGGGCACGTACCATTAGGAGCCAGGCAGCATTAAAACATTTGTGGAACCCACCCCCCACCACCGCCTCCCACCGTTACCGTTATTATCGCCAAATATTTCCTTTTTAGTTTATGACAGTTGTGAATTAAGCAAAGCGCGCCTTACAAATTGGTCCTTTTCCGAGGTTTCGGCGTCCGGGTGATTAAAGGTGACTGTAAACTGCTGCAAACGCTGCCTGTCGCGCGATGTCACGTTCGCGTACGGAGCGCCCGCTCGCTCGTGCACGGCACGTTAACAGAGGTGCTCCTGCCACACTTCATCACCGACAACATTGAGCACCGGAGGCCATAGCGGGACCGCACCAAGGTTCACCTTCCCCCCACGACGGCGGAGGCCGGGAGACGATTCATTCGAGTTCGCTCGCAAACATAACCAGAGATGTCTGTTTCAGAACATTACGCGGCAAGGACGCTAAACATATATGTAGCGATTGCGTGCGGGCAAGACGCACGATCGGGTGCGGAAATATATTAAGGGTCAAATTGTTTTGAGCCCTTCGTTGGCAAGTGTTTCGGTGCCAAAATACCTCATGCAGCAGTAGATCGAGCAGTGTTCGGTTTGAGTACAGCTGCGCTTTGTGACCCTCGGGTGAAAGGCGCTATATAAATTGAATTATTATTATTATTATTATAAAACCTGCCATCCAACATGCGTGCAGCATCCTCCTTTACATCACTTAGCCTCACATAGAGATCCACAGACTCAATGAGACCCATAAACTTACACGAGATCCAGAGACTTACATAAACATTCAGACTCAGAGACTCATTGAATTGCGTACAGACCCATAAACTAACACAGACCCAAAGACCTAAATACACATAACCTGCACGGAGAGAGGAGCCACCCAGTATGTAAAGCAGCATCCTCTTCCACATTACCACAGTTGCACAGGGCAACGGTTCGCATCTCCAAAGACATGCTGCCTATGTTAATTGTCCTGACTAAATTGCCCATGGTGCCCCGTGATGTTGTAACCTGCTTACCGCTCCCCACTGGACAACTGTTAAAATAGAGCTAAATAGCTGGACGGTTCCTTCCAGCTGACTGCCTGATCTCCACTGGTGGTCTTGAGAAAGTGATGAAAATTGTACATATCTAGCAAGAGAAACAGTCTTTACGTAGGACAACCTCAGCTGACTTTCAAAATATTATGCTTAGTTCATCAAGCCTGGAGGGATGAACTGAGTTGACCGCCGACCGAAATTTGAACTCACAAACGTCCAAATTGAGTCGAGTGTTCTACCACAGCGCGACCGAAAACATGTGAAAGTGGCATAAAGTATACATTTGCAAAACTTTGTTAAGAATCAATTAAAAATATTAATTGTTCTGTCACAATTGTAGCCACTGGCTTTCACCAGGACTCCTCGTGTCTGTTCATGGTTTCGCATGGTGAAATAAATAAATATTTATCGTTGGACATGTTTTTCCAGTAATTGATTTGAAAATGCTTTACTTTCGAACTTCAAGTGGCAAGTTGGGCAACAGAATGAGCAACCGGCAGCAACTCCAGACGAGGGAGCGAAACAGTTTCCGACTTCACAGGGCAGCAGCATGGAGTTAAATTGTCAATGCAGATGAGCAAACACGGTACCCACGTTATTGTGGAATGTTAACGTCTAACATGATTTATGGGCCTTGTTAAGACTATTAGAGAAAAATGAATAAATTCCGCTCGCATATTAATTATGCAATTTTATTGTTTAATACGTTATTAGTATCTTAAGAGATTTATTGTACCTCGCGCATTTGTAATAGCGCGTGTTTATTACATGCTGAGCCTGCGTTCTGCATGTCTCCGTAGAGCAATTTTAAGTTACAATAATTTCCGTGGACCATGTCTTCCGTGGCATCGCTGTCATTTGGGGGGGGGGGGCAATTGCCGGTGAATTGCAATTGCGAGCAATTGCCACCGAGGGAAGCAACTATTTACGGCATAAAATGTGCCTTCCCACCACAATGCACGGATGATAACTCTCGATGAAATTATTTTCAGGATGACATTGCTGGCTTGCACGGGGCTGACCGTGTCGGTGCATACAACCGTATTGGGAACCGCGCAAGTGCCAGCAAGCCATTGCACAGCCGCCCCCGTTTACACAGACAGCCTGGGCATGTTGAAATTGTGTTTGACTGCATACTGTTCGAACAGCAATGTGGCGAAGTGATATTAGCCCTTATGAAATCCAAGTCTTGCATTACACGCTCTCAATCGATTGCTTAAATATCTGTCTTTGTGGTATATTTTTTCAACCATTGGAACTTTTGTGTAACACATTTTACGTTGTGACAAATGTATAGTTTTAATGTTGACAACGTTTTTACCCCTTAATTTTCATTCTTTTGATCCTGTTCCGTTTTAATGGATCCCTGTGGTTTTACATATGGCTGTGAAGGATTTTATCTTCTTCTTTTTTTCAAATCACATTGCAAATGGTCCAAATATGCCAATTTTTAAAAAATTACCCACATGTTACCTAATTGTGCAAGACTGCACAGTAAAGGAGTAAAGGGCCTCCTACTGGCAGACTATACCCATCTGTGAAACATAACGCCTTTGTGATATGCTTTGTGCTGTTAGAATGGAGCGAATACCAAGTGTACACTACTTAATCAAATAAACGGTGGTTTTACATGTATTTATGCATAGCTAATTCCAATTCATTTTAATCATATAATGATGATGGTCTCCCGAAAGTGACGCTTGTCAAGTCAATGCCAATGGGCATAACCCCAGTCTTTCAGCAGCCACTTATGCCCTCCAAAGTAAAAAAGAAAATACCCCCGGGACCTCAGCTTTCACAAGTCCTTCACTATGTTATCCACTGCTTCTCTACCATAGGAATGGCCAAACACACTCAGGTTTGGAATTCCATGCAATCCCGTGCTGCCCTTAGAAGATGAAGTTACAGCTTTTAAATTAATGCTCAGAAGAGGAAGGCTTGTAAAGTGAGCCTCGCAGTGTATGAGAACAGACGTAAAATTAGAGAGCTGAACTTATAACCGAGGCTGCTGTTGTTATGAAGCTGTATCATAGCTACGGCCACAACTCCGCAACATTCACTTATTGTTTTCTCTGCGTTTATACGACATAGGTTTTACTACGTAACGCGTCTGTCACCAACACACTTCTCTTTGCATATATTTCTCTTTCAGGAAAACTGAAACGCACTGTTTGTTACCGGAACCGTTTTTTTTTATCTCGACTCAAACCACAGCTTGCAACGGAAACGGGCAATTGTTGAACAACGAGGGCCAGCAGTTGCCTAAACACAAGTGTGCACTGTACCTCGCGATGCGGAATATTTGTAATGTGCATAAGGATTGGAAAACTGCGATGCAAATTAAATAACAAAACCGCCTACCACAAGACCCGTGCTGCAAAAACAAGAAGGAAGTTTCTTGCTTTTTTTTTGTAAGTCTCCCTTTTACCTTCCATTGACCCTGCCCTCCCCCATATGTTCACCCTTGCCGCTTTCCAGAATCAGGTCACCCCATCCCAAGTGAGCCCATAACTCACGGATAGAATGTAAGACTTCTCATTAAGCTAAAGGTTTCCAAACCCCCGCCCATCCAACCATAAAACTTTTCCCCAGTATGAAGCAACGCACTCGGTGACTACGACGAGCAATGCGTATACATGAATGCCGTGCCGCATTAAGATATGCACGATCACGCATGGTTAACTCTGCCGAGGTGTATGTTATTGCGGCGCATGACAGGCTGCGAATGTACACAGACGTATCTGTGCGGTACACATCAAACATTTATGAAACCGGAAAAAAATATGTTTTGCTTTAATGCTTCCGTGGCGTGCGCTACATTGGCGCTTTAAACACCCAGCGAGCATTAAACACCGACTGTAGAACACAGGCACATGAATGCCAATAAGCAAATCTGGGTTTTGAATGTTTGCTGCCCAGTAAAACATAACAGCTGGCGTTATTAACACGACATCTGAGTGTACTCCCACACCCTGCAAAAAAACATTTAAAATTCACCAAAATAGTCCTTCCACACTACTCTCCCTGTAACAGGCATTCTTTAAAGCAGTGATGGGCAAATATTACACTTTGGTTCCAAATTCCCCCTATGCCTCCTGTAATCCCTAACCAGTTGGCGAGTCAGGCATGATGAATGAAACCTCCCGCCTCCATCATATTCTTGTGCTTCAGCGAACCCTCACCCACCTCCTCTGCTGGCTGCGTGCGTAACTAACTAAATAGACATGTGTGCTTTGCCTGGTGTCGCTCTATGCCACGAGATATTCATTTGAAAAAGAGGAAAAGCCCCTTGGCAACCTCGTACTCATTGGCACACACCGTGTGTTACTTTCCGCCCGCATTAATGTAATGCGCTATCAGTACAGAAAGCAGGTTGCTGATATAACTCTAAAGGCGTTAGCTTATCGTGTGTTGAGTCTTTTATTTCGGGACGCTCTGGTTTCTCCTATTGGACGAACATTCCGATGAAGGACCCTTATCAAACACTATTCTTGAGTCTCACTTAGCCAATTAGGCTTTCAAGAAAACAAAAAATGCAATTTGTGGCACGACAAAAAAACTGCGCCCGTTGTATTATAAATCATCGCAAACGACATCATTGTCATCGTCAGCACAATTAGGGTCATCGTGCGTGTTTAGCCGAACGATGTCTGATTAATGTCATCGTAATGTCCAGCGTACACGACGATTTGAGCGTTTAAAGAAAACATGCAAATGTGTAATGCACACCGGTGTACAACATGCTCTTTAAAAGTCAACACCACCACCCACGATGCCTTTGTAGTAAAATAAACAGACACCAGTGTGTGCGATACATTCATTGGACACTGTGCTGGCGCAGTGTTTGGTTTCTCCCCAAATGCATTTAGCTTCGCTGTCAGTGCTCCCGTGTCATTGTACCCAGGGTTCACACGCTGACCGTGCGAATCCAACGCTGCACACTTGGGTGACCAGCCACTGCTACATTATCCGTCCCCCATAAACTGGATGGTCCGCTCACAGACACTGAATCTGGCTCCTGCCACGGAAACAGGGAATGTCCTTTAAGCGTTTCGGGGGCACTCGGCAGAGATGAGCGTCGCCCCGTGCTTTTATGACTGGCGAGACTCTGATTTACTTTGAAATTTTTTGTTAATGAATATTATTATTAATATATTTATAGGCCAGGATCATTGAAATAAATATGCGTGGGCCTCTTTATGAACTCGTTGCGTATGACTACCCTGGCTTCAGACATTTTAAATAATGAGAGAATAAAAGCTTTTCTGCTCAAGAGGCAAATATGATTAATTGGCCCCATTATGCTTTGGCAAATGCTATGTGGATCTTTTAGAGTGCGCCTTATGTTAAAATGCTGTGCTGGGCTAATGCACTCTACTTGAATGGAGCTACTACGCCGTCCAATGCAATATGCCCGTCGTGGGATAACGTTCACATGAAGGAACAGGGAAACGCACACCAACATGAACAGAACGAAGGAAACGGGTAAAGGAGGAAGGAAATAACACCAAACGATCAAGGAAACTGGGATGTTCTTTCTGTAATCGCAAAGAATGACAGTCCGTGACTCTAAGAGCACTCCCTTAATGTTTATCCCAGGTCTCCCCCGCCAACCAGACTTGTGTCGCAGTAGGCTCTTACGTAGCAAAATAATGCCAATTGAACCGAACTGAATGGACCAAGAATGGCTGAATTTATAGGCAAGTGCTGCACTTACTGCCTACTATAGCCTGCACTCTGCCTAAGGGTCAGTTAGGCCTGAACCCAATCCCCCATCCACTCAGAGGTCCTCCAGTTCCCTCTCGAGGTGGCGTCCAAGCCGCCACGCAGGTGATAGTGAGCCCCGTCCGACGGTAGCAACCACGCGGAGGCCCCACTATTGACACCCACAGGCGTGAAAGGCAGGGCCAAATGCTGCTCCAGCCCGGGTGGAATACACAAAGCTTTTGTTGTCCTACGTGTTAATGTGACGGTGGTGTAAGTGGGGTATATTTGTGCGTTGCATATGTGTACAATAAGCACGACGGGCGGCAGCATGTACCACGTGTGTGTGTGCCAGTGAACAAACAATGTTTTGGATGCATTTTTGAAATGGTTATTTACCGGAAATCACGACACGCACAGACATCCATCCAGTCCTCGCAATTATACAAACCGCCACAAGTGCATGATACATTCCAACGCAGAATGCGCATAAATACACTTGACAAGGCCGCCTTTCATTTCACAGAAACACTCATCGGCGTGGAAACATCTGCCCTTCCATACCCTTCAAAGATGCACTGCGTTAGTGGAATATGATTACCGTAATCACAGAGAGGGGGAAAAACCGAGAGCTCTCTTCAACATAATCCCTCAGCCTACACAGGATGGCTTGTGTCATGTTCCATAAACCGCAGATACGCTTATGCAGTAGCTAAACCGAAGCAGCAGAAGACGCGAACTCAAAAATCAAGTGCAGAATTTGAGCCCCCGTTTTACGTTACATTCACCGCGTGGCAGATTGTTTGAAAAGCAATGGCAGTGACGCAGATGCGGGCTTACGTTACGGAACACAAACATTTTATTAAAACGTGCAAAACAAACTCGGCACCTAGTTGACACAAACGCGCGAACGCCTCGCAAATACGAAAATCGCTTCGCCGCAAACGAGAACAACACAAGCCCAGCAGCGCACCGCCGTCTCTTACCTTGCGCGGGACATACATTCCGTTTGGATAATGGATGTATCCACTTCTTGCCATTGTCAAAACCATCGTTCTGCTCTGGCCGGAGTTCCCGCAAGCCTTGTCGTTACAATTAAATGTACAGTCCAAAACTTTACATACGACTACGGCGCGCCTGACTGGAGGCAGCAGCAGCGGCACAGGCAGCACAGCACAGGCACGCCGAGCGTGCACGCACGGACACACACACACACACACAGCCCCCAACAGCCAGACACAACAGAATGCCTTCCGA
This sequence comes from Geotria australis, assembly GCA_036362915.1. Taxonomy (NCBI): domain Eukaryota; kingdom Metazoa; phylum Chordata; class Hyperoartia; order Petromyzontiformes; family Geotriidae; genus Geotria; species Geotria australis. The sequence continues at coordinate 817,254 of JAZEWU010000005.1, forward strand.
CAGCTCACGGGGGGCTACGGAATGCGCTCCTGAGCGCAGCGTGCGTGGAGCGCTGCTGCCTGCCTGCCTGCTCGCTAGACGGACGCGCTGCCGAGCCTGCCACGCCTCTCAAGAGTCACACCGGGGGGGGTGGGTGGGTGGAGGCTCCAT